>JASSUY010036583.1:52893-80069 GCA_032466535.1 Forpus xanthops
ACTGGCCAAGGACTTTCTGAGTTTCATGCTTTGCTAGGGAGGAGGGGAGCCGGGAAGGAGCCGGGCGGAAGGAGAGAGAGGGCACCTGACCCAAACTGACCAAAGAGGTATTCCATACCATAACTTATCAGAGGTGCACTTGGTGCACCCCAGAAACTAGAAAGATTGCAGCTTGCTTTCATCAGTGAACATTTCCTTCAAAAGGCAAGACCTACAGTTGTCTATCTAGTTTGATCTGCTGCCTAATTGGAGTGAATCTGTAGGAAAATAACAACATGTCACACATTGGACAAAGACTAGAAAAAGGAGCCTAAGAGTTGAAGTTCTAAATCATATCTTGAATAGAGATTGATATAACATTTATCTGCCCTGCTGTGCCTTTCAGAAACTTAATATTATTTGACTGTGCTTAGTACTATTCAGTGTTGATACGAATTATAATTACAGCTGTATACTACTTGTTTGTTACTGCAGATGCAATAACGACCTGTGTTATTTATGACTTTACTATGAATTTTTCTTGGAAAATCAGTCACTAATGTCATATCTTTAAGATATTGCATTAAGAGTTGCTGGTTTTATTTTATATGAATTACCCTTGAAAGGGCAGGTTCAACCCTTTATGTCTCTCTTCTCCAATGAGCATGAGTAATTCAATGACTTCTCTTGCATCAGCAGGGAGATGGCTGCATTATCTGATAGGCTTCTTCCATCTCTAACTTGTGAGATTGTATCAGTGCCAACAGGACTTTGAATTATGTAACAAGGCTAATGCATTTACAGAAAGCCAAGATAATGGACATAATGAAATCTAGACTGAGGAACTCTCAGAGTTTAAAAAGATAACCTGATTGGTTGTTTGGTTGGTTGTTTTCATATTTCTTTTTCATGGGCAAACATTTTTTCTTCTGTACTCAGCAGTTCTCCTCATTGACTTTGTCCCATTTTTTGGAGAGCTCTTATATGAATGTAATCCCACAAGAAATTAATCATGGCATATATAAACTGATTAGTTAAGCCATGCTTGACAGCAAGGGCTTATATACACACAGACTGAAGGGAATTTGGGACAAAAGTCCAAACTGTGACCTTCCCAGGTACCAACATGTCATCATGAAGGAAATGAGAGTACGCACTACCCTAGAGGAGCCTGAAGTGAAGTCCTTCCTGGATCTTTGCCTACTCCCACAGAATTCGTTGACCTTGTTCATTCTATTAACATTTTATCACAGTGAAGTCTATCCAGTGCAGTAACATGCAAAACATACGAGATTTAAAAGTGTCCCAGCCTGGGCTACCCATGTCTAGGCAGAAGACAGCTAATTCATAAAGTGATTACATTATCCAAACTGTCCTCCTCACAACATGTTAAAGAAAAAAACAAGTTTGTTTTAAGGGAATTTATAGCTGGAAAAGTCTGCTTTTTCAAGCACTCATGTTCCTTGGCATCTCTGAAGTACCACTGGCTACTCAATGTAGTTGTGTAGGTTTGTAAACTACATAGATACAGAAAACCTTTCCATCCTAGCTGGGAAATTCGATTTTGTTTTCAACATGAACAATAGCAGGGCAAAAAATACACTTGAAGCATTCACTTTTAATCTCAAGATATGAATGAAATGTGAAATATAATCAAAAATTCAGAGGTTGCTCCTCAGTGGTCTCTCTCTTCTCAAGCAGAGCAACATATATCTGTCCACAAAAACAACATACTTCTGTTTGCTTGGTTTTGAAGTGTTAGCTCAAACGCTGTGAGTTGTGATGCATGTTGCAAAGAGGCTGCCTGCTCTAATAAGTCTCACTAACTATTACCCACTTCTAGTGATCCATGTGGGTGTTAGTGATATAGATACCAGTAGCACGGAGAGCATAAAGGGCCACAGAACTCTGGGAAGAGATGTTTAGGGGTTGGAACTAGATGATCTTAAGGTCCTTTCCAACCCTAACTAGTCTATGATTCTATGTTTAGGAGCTCTGGAGCTCAGACCATCTTTCCATCAATTCTCCAGGATACAGGGGAGGACCTTAAAAAGGTTATGAGGATTGGACAGGTTAATAAATGATTAGAAGGGTGCCAAAGTCAGGGACTGGGGTACTATGAACATGGGACTCAATTTAGGAGGCCAGGACAACTGGGGGCTGGTGGAGCTGGTCTGACAAAGAAGGGAAAAAGCAGTTTTGGTAGGAGGTTTGACAGACTGGTCAAGGATGCTTTAAACTAGATGTGTTGGGGAAGGGGCATTTCATTCCATCCCAACACACCCAGTCACTTGCCAGCACCTATACTAAATGCTCGGAGCAATGTAGAGATATTCCAGCCACTCCAGCCAATGAGCCAGCTTCAATTGGAGCTCGGCTTAGATGGCTCTATACAAACACCCTCAGCATGGAGAACAAACAAGATGAATTACAGATGTGTGCACATCTAAGGGAGTATGATAACATCGGCATCACAAAAACATGGTAGGATGGCTGCTATGACTGGTGTGTTGGAATAGAAGGCTACAGGCTCTTCAGAAAAGACAGGCCTTTCAGATGGAGAGGGGAGGAGTAGCTGATTATGTTAGGGATAGGCTGGAGAGTACGGAACTCTGCCTGGGGACAGGTGAGCAGGCGACAGAGAGTTTGTGGGTCAGGGTTAAAGGGAGAACAGAGATGGGAGACATTACTGTGGAGATCTGTTACAGACAGCTTGACCAAGAATACTTGGTGGATAAAGCACTCTATAGACAGATAGGAGCAGCCTCACACTCGCAGGCCCTCTTTCTCGTGGGGGACTTCAACCACCCTGATATCTGTTAGAGGGACAGCACGGTCTGGCAGAAACAATCCATCAGGTTCCTTGATTGTGTGGAAGACTACTTCTTTCTGCAAGTAAGAGAGGAGCTGACAAGGAGAGGTGCCATGCTTGACCTCGTGCTCACCAACAGGGAAGGGCTGGTTGGAAATGTGATGCTCCAAGGCAGCCTTGGTTACAGCAATCATGAAATGCTTAAATTTGAGATCCTGAGGACAGTGTGCAGCAAGCTCACTGCCCTGGACTTCAAGAGAGCAGACTTTGGCCTCTTCAGGAACCTGCTCAGTAAAATTCCATGGGATATAGCCCTAGAGGACAGGAGGGCCCAAGACTGTTGGTTGATATTCAAGGATCGCCTGCTGCAAGCTCAGGAGTGCTGCATCCCAACTAGAATGAAGTGCTGTAGGAAGACCAGGAGACCTCCTATGGTGTATAAGGAGCTGCTGAGGAAAATTCAAAGGAAAAAAGAGGTTTATAAAAGGTGGAAGCAAGGACAGGCAGCCTGGGAACAATATAGGGTTGTCAAGGAAGCTAGGAACCAGGTTAGGAAAGCTAAGGTCCTCTTAGAATTAAACTTGGCTAGGAATGTTAAGGATAACAAGAAAGGATTCTATAGGTACATAGTGAATAAAAGACAGACTAGGCACAATGTTGGCCCCCTCCGAAAGCTCTCAGGAGAACTGGCTACCCTGTACTTGGAGAAGGCTGAGGTTCTTAATGACTTCTTTTCCTCAGTCTTCACTGGAAAATGCTCTGACAACACCACCCAAGTCTTGGAAGGCAGACGCAGGGACAGTGAGAATGAAGACCCTGAGCCCACTGTAGGAGGGGATCAGGTTCAAGACCATCTTAGGAACCTGAACGTATACAAGTCCATGGGACCTGATGAAATTCATCTGCGGGTCCTGAAGGAGCTGGCAGATGAAGCTGCTAAGGCACTGTCCATCATGTTTGAAAAATCTTGGCAGTCAGGTAAAGTTCCAGATGACTGGAAAAAGGGAAATATTACCCCCATTTTCAAGAAGGGGAAAATGGATGAGGCAGGGAGCTACAGAGCAGTCAGTCTCACCTCTGTGCATGGCAAAATCTTGGGGCAGTTTCTCGTGGAAGGCATGTTGAGGCACATGAAAAATAACAAGGTGCTTGGTGACAGCCAGCATGGCTTCAGTAGGGGGAAATCCTGCCTGACCAACCTGGTGGCCTTCTATAATGGGGCTATGGAACTAATGGACAGGGGTAGAGCAGTTGATGTCATCTACCTGAACTTGTGCTAAATGTTTGACATTGTGTCACATGACATCCTTGTTTCTAAATTGGAAAGACATCAATTTGATAGGTGGACCACTCGGTGGATAAAGAACTGGCTGGGTGGCTTCATGCAAAAAGTTGTGCTCAATGACTCAATGTCCAGCTGGAGACCTGTAACGAGTAGTGTCCTTCAGGGATTGGTGTTGGGACCTGTCTTGTTCAACATCTTTGTCAGTGACATGGAGAGTGGAATTGATTGTGTCCTCAGCAAATTTGCCAATGACACCAAGCTGTGTGTTTGGTTGATAAGCTGAATGGAAGTAATGTCATCCAGAGGGGCCTTGACATGCTTGTGAGGTTGGCAAATGCCAACCAGATGAAGTTTAACCATGACAAGTGCAAGGTCCTACATCTGGGTTGCAGCAATCCCAGGCAGAAGAGACTCAGAGCAGCCCTGAGGAGAAGGACTTGGGAGTGCTGGTCGATGACAAGATGAACATGAGGCAGCGGTGTGAGCTTGCAGCCCAGAAAACTAAGCATATCCTAGGCTGCATCAAAAGGAGCGTGACCAGGAGGTTGAGGAAGGTGATCCTGACCCTCTGCTTTCATGAGACCTTACTTGGAGGATTGTGCGCAGTTCTCCTGTCCTCAACATGAAAAGGGCATGAACTGTTGGAACAAGTGCAAAGGAGTGCCATGAGGATGATCAGGGGACTGGAGCACCTCCTATATGAAGATACACTGAGAAAGTTGGGGCTATTCAGCCTGGAGAATAGAAGGCTGCATGGAGCAGCCTTCCAGTATCTGAAGGGGGCCTATATGGATGCTGGGGATGGACTCTTCGTTAAGGACTGTAGTGAGAGGACAAGGGAGAATGGGTTCAGACTTAAACAGGGGAAGTTTAGATTGGATATAAAGAAGAAGCTCTTTATTGCAAGGGTGATGAGGCACTGGAATGGGTTGCCAAAGGAAGTTGTGACTGCTCCATTGCTGTGGGAGGTGTCCCTGCCCTTGGCAGGGGGTTCAAACTAGATGATCTTAAGGTCTTTTCCAGCCCTATTCAACAATTCTATAATTCTATGACTTTTTCTCTGGATTTTTGTGTACTGCCAGATGGGATGCTCTAAGGGCCAAAATGTGGTCTATTAGTTTCTCATCATCACTTTCTGTGAAACATTTTTGTACTTGAGTCTATTTTAGAGGCATTTGAATGGCATATGTCTCCAGAGTAGCCTATTTGAGCTGTAGCATTTCTGAACCTGCCTTTCCACAGCCCTTGAGCAGTTTGTGCACTGTGCTTTGTGTTGTACAGCATCATTTTCCACTGGCTCCAAAAAATTCCTTTCTGTGCCATTGTAGCTCACCTGTTTAATAATGGTAAATTACTGTCTAACCATTAAGTGATCTGTATCTGTTAAAGTAAAACTGAAATAAGGAAAAACAGATGTTGTTTTCTGTTTGTAATGAAAAGGGCTTATGCACCCTCATACCTTATTGTCTGAGCTTTCTGGGGTTTAGACCTTATGTACCAGAGTTTTTTACCACATAATCCATGCATTTGAATGCAGTTTATAGAATTACCCAGAATACACTTGGAAAAGCATAACAATAGCCCTTGGCAAAAATGCCAGTAAGCATAACCTCTGTGCAAATGAAAGCAGGACACCTAAGTACTACAGATCCAAGAATGCAACTGCTCACATGCTCAGTCATCCCCTGAAGGCACATGAAAAGTTTTACACTTAACAAGATGCCAGAACATTGAATTTAGTTCAAAATTTCACAGCAAGGTGAGAAAAAAATGAATATAATCCCATCATTGATGCACTTCAATTATTTTATTCTCTTGTAAAAAAAAAAAAAAAAGCCTCCAATAAAACAATTTTCCAGAGAGAAGCAGTTTCTGACACATCCACAGGGAATGGCAGTCCTTCATGGCTGAATGGAACAAATACTTAACCTATAGTACTAACAGTAAATGTGAAATGGTGGGATGATTGCTGCATAAATGGGGAGCATAAGCTAAAATTTCTGTTTTCAGAGGGAGCAAGTCGCCATAGAGATAGCATTGTCATTGAACTAAAACAAGCTACTAGGATATCCTAGAAGTTATTGGACGCCATTTTACTGGTATAACTCGGTGATTAACACAGGAGATTTCCCTCATAAGACAAGAGATTTTATAGCCTGAATGAGCTGATTATCTTATGGCAATCAAGGCTTCAGCAGTGCTAGTTTCCTCTGACTGTGACCAAGTCACCAGTGGAGAGGAAGGGTACCATACTGAACAGGCAAGAATAGCATTAAGAAAAGCAGCTGCCATAACCTTGCTTCAGTACTGAAGATGGTAAGTTACACTAGAGCAGAAGTGCACGATTTCATGAGACATTTGATCTGCTGCTATCATTTCTAATATTAAGTAGCAAAGTCACATTGATATGCTAAAATTAGTGACATTGCTATAAAAGCTATACTGAAAAAAGATACCTCCACCCTATTCTTGATTGTCCTATAGGAAACCAACACCTTTCCTCTCAAGGGAAGTCTATCTACATGATTTTGGCCCTCCTTTTGAATCAGTTCAAAGGTTCATCCAGTTCATTAACTTGACACTCAGAGAGAGCAGCAAAGATACTTAGAAAAGAGTAAGAGTAGGTCACATGTAAAGTTCTCTCTTCCCTGTTATACACTTCTAGTTTCAGACAATCTAGAGGTACTACATCTTTTTGAATGAAATATAAAACTTTATTTTGGTTTGAGTCAAAGCTTTATTTTCAGCTTTTTTTTTTATTTTATTTTTAATCTGTTTCCAGATAATTTCACTATTTTCCCTCATTGTACTTTGTCTTACCATGGTCCACAGATAAAACCATGACAATTTTCCAACTATATCAGTTGATTTAGTTGAAATATACAGTCTCCCTATCGTTGCTGTTTTCTAGTTCCTCCATTCTGAAGTATAATAATTAACCTACCTTGTATGATTTACTCAAACAATCCATAGTTTTATACATCTTGTCATATTCCCTTTCAGTTGCCTTTTTCTAGATAAAGAGTCCAGGTCTAGTCTTAATAAAGACGAGAAGGAGTTATCAGTATTGCATCTCAGATCCTTAGTCAAGCTAGTCAAGAATATTTCACCAAGTTATTCTTGGAAATGTCTGTTTGTAGAAAATTAGTATTTTTCCAAGAACATTCCAGTCTTGACAATATTAGCAAGATGTTTCTCAAGTCAGGGTAGCTATTCTGGCCAAAATATAAAGGAGAAATGAAGTAATAACTGCACATTCTGTAGCTGCTGGACGTGTAAATACAAAAATGTGAATGTTATGAACAACCTGCCTTCAGCACTGGAGTGTTTATACAAAGTTAAAGAAATGGTCACTGGATAAGTAGTCTGTAGTCTCCCTAGCTTGAAGAATGAACCAGTAGAGTTATATATGGAACCTACGTATTTTCATGCTTGTGGTATTGCTGTAATCTCCTTGGCATAATTCACTATATTCTCTTTCACCCTAGAGCTCATTTACCAGGACTAGCAATATAAAGAGACATCAGACTGCGACATAAGAATAAATTGTTATCCATTTTCATGTCCTATTACATTATCTGTGTGCTGCTGTTTGAGAATCAAACAAAATGCTCTGAAGTTATAACAGAAAGGAAAATCATTCCCCAGAGCTCAGAAATCTGCTTTTGACACTGAATAGTGGCTTTAGCTATATCAGGACACCAGGCTCTGTCTTTTGTGAATTTGGCTTCAACATTTCATTTTGGAAGAGAGGAGAGTGAGAAAAAAAAATAAGAAATCATCATTTATGATTCAAGAAGCTAAAGACTGAGGCATTTAAGGGTCATTACTGGAGAAAGACATTTTTTGGATTGTATGCCACAGTTCTCAGATCCTGAGCATGTTGCTGCTTATTTTGTATAAAGTCAACTGTGGTGTTAGCTAGCATCAAGGATGTCATATTCGATGTTTCATCTCTTGGCTCAGCTAAACATTTCAGAGAAGATGCTATTGTGAAAAGCAGCGAATGAAGTACTTGTGCATGAATTCAGTCCTGAGTAGATGTTTTACTTATACTTAAAAAGTTTCAAGATATTCTTGGTTTGCTAAGTTTAATATTGATATTATTTCAAAAGAAACAACCAAGGCCAAGCCTTCCAAGGGTTCAATTTCCTCAGCTCCAGCTGAATCGCACACTGAAAGCAGCTCTGAATAGCTAGTGTGTGTATATGGTGCAGATCAGAGCAGTACAAAGATACTACATAAGAGTTGTACAGCAGTTCCTACCAGCAAGGCAGACTGCTACATCACTTTCAGCCCTGGAATTAAGTGTGTAACTTCACAGAATGGTAGGTAATTCCTTTAACCCACCAACACAAAGGGATAACTAAAAAGAAGTACACTTTGAAAAAGCTACTCATTTTTTTCTCCATGTAATGGAGATTGGAATAGTCTTCTCTCTCCATCCTACTGCTGGTGAGGCAAGCGAGCTTTCAGTGAAGCTGAACCAAAGTGGAAAAATCAGTGAAGAATCAATGTTCTTTACTACTTAAGCAATATGTATGAATACAACTTGGAACAAATTTACCTCTGCTGACAGGTGGAAGATATAAACTTGCTTGTGTTGATAGAGCTATATGAGAAAGGAGCTAAGTTGTCACTTTTCTGTACTATTCAGTATCCATGCTGAGAAGAGAACTTATAATGGCCATAACAATCACTCTTCTGTGCATTTCAATATGGGTAGTAGCTCTGCTAAAACATGTTGCCTCTGCTGAACTAAAAATGACAAATTTCACAAACTCGTATTCAATGACAGTTTCTCCTTTGTTCTTCAATTTTTGTAATCCACAAGATTAATCTCCAGGTTAAGCTACAGCACATACAGCTTTATTGTTTTCACATTATCTAGCACATCAAAACCCAAGCCAAAACATAGACATCGAGGCCAAATTCTTAAACAGATGTGACTAGGAACAAGTTTTTCTTTGTGAAAAGGAAGTATTTATATAAGGTTTTGATTAAGCCTTGATTCTGTACAACCTGTGACAAAAATATCAATTTCTTAATGATGGTTACATCAAAATGTCTCCTGTACCCATGTTGTCGGCTAAAGTGAAGAATAGAGTTTGTATCATTATGTTAGTGTCCATAGCTCTCCATGGTGCAATGAATTTACAAAAATGCAAGGTCAGGTGAGGAAAACCCCAGAATGATGTGACTTTCAATCATAAATATACCCTAAAGTATTATCAAAGATAAAGAAGAAATTATACTCACATTAAAAAAAAAAAATTAAAAGAGAACTTTACAAGACATTTTTATATTGCAGAATATTTTTTTTAACCTGTTTAAAAGCCCCAGTTCTTCACAAGCAATAGATTTAATATATTTCTAGGCAGATAGTACGACTGATTTTCACTATCACATACTTAAGTCACTTATAATTACTGTCTTCACTCAATTTTCTCAGTCTAATGAAAAATTTTATATCTGTATTCTGTTATCACATGTTTCCATTGAAACAGAGGCTTTACAGAAGGCCAGGTAGATTAGATCTTCTGGACATTCTTTGTCTCAAAAATCAGGTATCTTCTCAAAGGAAGTGAAAAAGATAGTACATATAATCTAGCTTAAAGTCACTTTTTGTTCAGTTTCCAGTTGCACCTTTCTATGCTTAACTCATTCTTTTACAGTTTGTTCTACAGTCTTGCCTGCTTTTAAGATGAGACCACACAAGTGTCAGCATCAGCAAAATGGAGGGAAGTCCTGGCCCTAGCTGTTTCTCTGACCCAGACTTTTGCAGATATCTTGCATTATTTTATTTGTCTGTGAGTTCAGTGGTTATCTCTGAAATGGAACTGCCCTTCCTTTCAACAAGGTCAGGAAGAGATTCACAGCAGTGATAATCGCATCCTATGAAATACTTACATAAATAGCTGTCTACAGGCATTGTACATGTACACACACAGCTTTTTCATTGATACTTTATAGCTTTTACAAGCAATCTAGAAAGCATGAGAATACTAGGTGGTATTTCTTCTCAGGGAGTATGTCTTTCTGTGAGTATTCATGAGGCTGATAGACACATTTAATCAGCTACCAACCAGCCTCTGATAAATGTTCTGGATGATCTGTAGGAAAGGAAACATGACTTGCAAAATATTCATTGCTATACTGCAGAAAAACATTCTGATGTTTTCTGATTGCACATTCTACCAAGTATTGCCTTTGCAAAAGGAGGAAAAACATGAAATTCAGGGCATTTCTGCATTAGAAGAGACGCGAAAGGAAGCAGAAGGATAAACATTACAAATGTAGCTGTAGGGGATAAAACTATCCTCTTTCCACTAAACATGTCTGCAGAAAAACACTTGAGATAAGCTTCATTATCTTTGTATAGGCACTTTTCTAACACAGGTGGGAGTCACTTAGGTAACTAGCAGATGAAGGGTTTGCTCAAGGTCAAGCAGAGTCTGTCAAAGTTACAGCTAAACTCAGTGAAAAAATAATACATTGAAAGCCTCCCACAAAAAAGAAGAGGGTTTCTTTTTTCTTTTCAAAATGCAAATTTATCAGAGAATAGTTTCCTTTTTTTCTCATTTTTTCCATAAAAAAACATGAATAAATGTTTGATTTTTAACTGTGATTTTTTAAGGCCTTTTATTTTTCATGTCTTTCCAGTGTTTTGTGTGGACAATACCTCTTCTAGCTGTAGTCAGTGCCAGTAGTGGAATCTGGAAGTACTGATTTCCAGACCTGTGCACGTATTTCATTTATGCTACAATATTTCAGAAACATTATGTTTAAAAAAGAAAAAAAAAAAAGAAAAGAGAAAATAAAACTCCCAAAACACAGCTCTAAATTATCTACATAAAGCAAACAGAAATGTAGATACTGGATTGTGTCCAGGATTCCCAACACTTACAAGACAAAAGTTAGGGAAGCATGCTGCAAAAAGATACGAAGCCTTTCCAATGCAGAGACACTTTCCACACCTGCAATGCCACAACTATAGAATTAGCTGTCAGACCCAAACTACCGCAGGCTGTGCTGCTTGGGTTTGCAAGGCTATAAATCAAGGCTACCACTGGAGATGGGGAGGGGAAAACTGGGTATTCCCAGCCTCAGTTCCACATGAATCTCTCATCTCAACCCATTTCCTCCCTACCAGCTCACTTGGGGGCCTCTGCGCCCCATTTGATACACATCAGTCCGCACAAGTCATTGGCAGATCTACAGGGAGAGAGACCCAGGCTAGAGCTTTAAGAAGTGTTATTCCAATCAACTTTTTAGTCTTTCTGATGTTTTGGTTGGTTCGTTGGAGTTTTTATTCCCTCTATTTCTCTGAAGTAAACAGCAGCTCCACTACACGGGAGCTGTTGGAACAGGCACTGGTGGGAGAAGACTCGTGTACCTTCAGAGCTTCCTCTTACTTAACAACTGACGATAATCAAGCAGCAAAGCAGGCGAGAATGAAAATCTGGATTTAAACATTGTAGATCTGTGACCAGCTCAGGCAAGAACTTCAATTCAGGCAGGAACCTTCAGAAGCAGCTCAACCAAAACAGCAGAACTGAATTCAAAACTGGTTTGAGAAAGCTCCAAGAAAAGAAGTTTGATCTTACATCTTATTACTTGATATTCATAATTATTGACTCTCACATTAATGGAAAGGCAGGTTTTGTGCTCCCTTTTGATTTCATTTTTAATCTATCTTCAGAAAAATTCAAGGGTTTCAGGAGAGGCTCCTGTGTTTCTGAAGAATCACAGTGAAAATCTGTACCAGAGTTGGAAACCTGAACATATGTTCCAGTAGGAAGGCAGAAGGCAGCTGAAGGGCTACAGCACCATCTCCTGGAAGTTGGACATTTCTGTGTTTCTGAAACCAATTTAATACACAGCCACACAGGCAGATAATATTTAATGGTCAAAACTTGGGGTGAGTTTAATACATTTCTCTTTACAAAAATGCTTTGATAAAGTACAAAGCTAATAATAAGGATTTCCATTACTTTCTATCTATTGTTTTCAGTATAGAAGATTATTGTAATTGGGTGGTACTTACACTTTAAATCAGAAATAGTGTTGCCAGCAAGGCCATGGCAGTGATCACACCTCTGGACTTGGCACTGGGAAGGCTGCAACTTGAATCTTGTGTTCAGTTCTGGTCTCCTCACTAAAAGGTTCTTGAGAGGGTCCAGAGAAGGCTAACAAAACTGATGAAGGGTCTGGAGAATAAGCGTTATGAGGCATGGCTGAGGGAACTGAGGTTGTTTAGTCTAGAGAAGAGAAGGCTCAAGGAGGACCTTACTCTCTATGACTACCTGAAAGGAGCTTGTAGTGAGAGGAGGGTTGGCCTTTTCTCACAAGTAACAAGTGATAAGACAAGAGGTAATGGCCTCAAGCTGTGCCAGGGGAAGTTAAGATTGGATATTAGGAAAAATTCCTTCACTGACAGGGTGTTCAGGCATTGGAACAGGCTGCCCAGGGCAGTGGTGGAATCACTGTCCCTTGAAGTGTTCAAAAACTGTGTAGATGAGGCCCTTAGTGATATGGTTTAGTAGTGGTCTTGGCAGTCCTGGAGTACTGGCTGGACTTTAAAATGGTTGGATTTTAAAGGTCTTTTCCAACCTAGCTATTTCTAGGATTCAAACATTTGATGCTAAATCATGAGAAAATGGAAGCCATAAAATTTGACATTAAAGTTGGTTAGAAAGTGTCTTTCGATAAAAGAATATGATTAGGTTTTGAGATAAATAACAGTAACTAGTTAATTCTGCAGAAAGCATTAAAAGTAGTCTTTGAGGTTTTCAGAAAATTAAAATTATCAAGTTCTGTTATCATAGAAACCATCTTTATAACCTGAAAGTATTTTAACCTTTTAAAAAAATGTGTCAGTTGACATCTAAACATGTCTTTTAGAAACAAAATATAAGTATCGTATTTTTCTCCCATGAGGGTTCTTGATGATTTCCTTCCAAGTGCCTACAAAAACTTTTACCTGATCATACTATCATTTTCTGCAAGGTTTTTCATGAAATAAAAGGCTTTCCTCCACGTTAAGAGAGCAATTTCTCACTCCTTTTGAGGACATGACAACTAAATGTGTCCGGTTTGTCTCCCAGTCTGGCTTGGACCGTGTCCTAGGTATGAATCCCCCGTAGCTTCTTTCAGCAACGGTTGGAATACCTATCTGAAATAATGTTGACACTCACAGCATATAGGATGGTGCAGAGCACAAGCTGCAGTCTAAAGAGACCTGTATGAGGCAACTCACAAACAGGATTTGGTAGTTTAGCTCTGTTTTCCATTTCAACTATTTAGGTGCTGTGACAAGACATTTTCTTACCATTGTTTTGTTTTAGATTTGTTTTGTTTGCAAATGGGTGAACCCTTCTTTGAAAACAGAATGGAAAATACTGAGTTTAAGAAGTAGAATTTAGGTGCTGCTCTGCATGAAATAATAATTTAGAGAGCCTTGGAAAGGGTTTCCTTTTGCTACACCTCAGTTCAGCAGTATTGATGAGCATAACAGGCACTCAGTAGCTCAATAGGCTTTACAACAACTTGCCCTCATGTACCACTGCTGCAGTATATTTTTTTTATGCTGAATTCTTCCCCCTTTCCCACCTGCTCTCTGCAAGAAGCCATGTCTTGTTGAGACACATCCAGAAACAGCTTATGTTTTCGCCGTATTCAGATTTCTGTTTTAAATTTACAGTGTGAAATGTATCAGCCAAGTTTCGCAGCTTCGGGCAGATCGCTCCATCCTGTGGCAGCACTGCTACTTGCAGCAGCACTTCCAGGCTCCCCACCGGGCCGGCTCCAGCAAGCCAGACCCCAGCACCCGGGCATATCGCGTGGCAGCACACTGCTGCAAAAATCCACACTGCCTGCAAAATCTGTGAACAACGCTGCATGTTCTTTAATGCCATTGGCACCCTGTCTGTACATGTTGCACGTTCCCTCTGCAGCGTGTCTCCAGTAGCACATGCCTTGCTGATAGGCTCGCTTCAGTGTGCCAACTTCGGATATCATCTGGGTGCATCCCCTTATGGCCAGCAAACAGTCCTGCGGGTGACATGAGATAGACACCTCAGAGGAGGTAGGGGCTTCAAATTTTAGTCCTTTGAGTGTTTTTGTGCCCAGTTAGCTCCACGAAGGAACTCAAGCTGATCACACAGATGGTTAATATAATAGTGCATTTCTATGTAGACAAATCATGAAAAAAATCACATTTGAAGAGAGAATTTAGCACAGGGCTTTTCCGAAATTATTCCAATAGTGAGTGAATCATGGCCAAACACCAAAGTCTTATTTCCTTTAAAAAAATAGTACCATAGAAAAATAAGATTAGATAGCACCTCAAAACCCTACTGCTGTATGATGAGCTCATACAGCAGTTCTAATTCTACCCTAACTCTACCTTTTAATTACAGCTATATACCATATGTATACTTCCTAACCTTCAAGAAATCTCTTCCACTAGTTCACTAACTTTTTTTTAGTAAGCTTTCCCAATGTCTCACATGAACGTCTTCTATTTTTCTTCAATTCCCTTGTTTTTCAGTATATCCTTACTGGATGTGAAAATTTCTTTTTTCTCTCTGCATCAGCTCTCTACATATTTAAAGCCTGCTATTTTGCCTTTCTTCAGGTTTCTCTTCCTCAGATTACACTCCCCTCCTTTTTCACTATTTATGTCACTATTTGATAGCATCATAGAATGGAATAATAAAATCATTTAGATATGAAATATCCAATCTAAACATCCTTGGCACCAGTTGAGGCCATTTCCTCTTGTCCTATCACTTGTTACTTGGGAGAAGAGAATGACCCCTCACTTTGCCACAACCTCCTTTCAGGTAGTTGTAGAGAACAGTAAGGTCTCCCTTGAGCCTTTTCTTCTCCAGACTAAACAACCCCAGTTCCCTCAGCCATGCCTCATAAGGCTTATTCTCCAGGCCCTTCACCAGCTTTGTTGGCCTTCTCTGGATCCTCTCCAGCAATTCAATATCAATCTCGTACTGAGGTGCCCAGAACTGAACACAGGATTCAAGATGGGACCTCCCCACTGCCAAGTCCAGGGGGATGGTCACTGCCCTTGCCCTGCTGGTTGCGTTGTTTCTGATACAGGCCAGGATGGTGTTGGCTTTATGGGCAAATACAAAAAAACATTCATTAGCAATTCTATCTTGACATTTTTTTTTTTTTCAGATATACAGGTGTCTGCTTCTTCGTATGTTTTTCTGTTATTCTGTCATTAAAAGTACAGTGTATTTTATTACAATTATTCAAAATTCTAAAATGAATAAGAGCATACTCATCAGATGGAAATCCAGTCTTCAGTTTTATATGTGCGTTCGTCAAAGTGAATCACTCTTGTCCTTGAAACAGAAACTTGGTGCATGTTAAATATATTAAAGATTGACTTTGTGATGAATATTAATGTCTAACAAAAAGTTAAAACCAAATGAGCTGAGAATTTGGTTCCATTTAGCACAATAGCAAAATGCAGCTGGCCTGTATTTGTATCCTTCATATGTGGTTTAAATGCTTTCTAAGCTAGAGTCATGCTGACATCAGCTGTAGATTACATATTTTTATGATTTTTGTGAAATTCCAGGAGAAAGAATTTTGAAAAACTGGACATTTTACATATCAAAAGCATCTGGAAAGACATTGCTTCAGCTATTGACATTACCTCATGACAACTGAAGCAGCATTGCATAAGTCTCTCTAATACCCTTCATGAAGGTCATCAATCAATTTTAAGTGTGCAGGAGACAAGTACGAGAAAGCGAAGGTAGCATTGCTCTTTCAAATTTAGGGATGTATGGCACTTAACTACAGCTTTTTCAATAAACTGTCAGTAATAAATATAAATATATAGTGGACTAGCAGGTCCAAAACCCCAGCTGCCACATGCAGACCAACTCTGAGTGTCATGGCAAGATGTTGGCCTTAGTTCTGTGTACAGAGGTGACACTACAGATCACCTGTGTACATAGCAATGGTAGGCTTTCCTCCTCAGCAGGGTAGTCTGTCTTAAGGAGCTAAGGGTGGAGGTGAAAACTGTATATAACCAGGTGGCAGGAAAAGGGGGTTGTTGGGGATGAAGGAAATTACAAATTAAGGGTCAAAGTGGCTGCAGTGAACCAGGAGAGGCCAAAACAGAAAAAGGACAGTGCATCTGTACTAAAACCAGTATTTTGTTAGGACTGTGGAGAGTTTCAGAGAACCTGAAGAGTGTCACTAACACAAAAAGGACAGATTCTATTAAATTAAAAATATATTAAGTATTTAGAATAAGTTTAAAAAAAAATAGTCACTGAATCAAGACAAGTATATAGAGAAACTACTGTTTCTTTTAAAAGCTGATATAATGCTGCTGGTTTACAATATTTGGGGAAATCCAGGAAAACTCCTGTTCCCTTTCTCCTCCTGATTTGAAAATCAGTAATCTGGTAGGACAGGCGCAAGAAACGTGATGTTGTATCAGAAATTGCATTTAGAGTAAAAGCATAAAAGATTAAAGGAAGAAAGAGAGGAATTAGATTGAGGATGCGGCAATTCTTTAAAGCTAAAAATATAACAAAATGGTAACTATTTTTTTATGGAATTAAAATAGAATATTGGGGAGGATTTCTGCCTGCTGCCCATGATGAATAACATTTAGCAACACTTATTCTGGTCTTTTGCCCAAATGCATACTGAGACCACTGATAGATTTGTGGTAACCAGAGCACTTAAAAACCTCTGTCAGACTTAAGCAGATGAAAATATACTAATGCTCATCAAGAATTAAAATACAACAGCAGGAAAAATCAGGATGCTGCTTACTGCATCTTGTTCTGGAAAATCTATCATACCATAGACATAACTCTGCTTTCATGTAGAGAAATAGCCACACAGCAAGCTGGAAAAATTAGCTTTGCCATTTTCATACATTTCTTTGCAGTCTCTCTGCACCTTCCTCTGTCATCACATCTCCAATATTCAGATGACGGATGAAAGACCTGAGTGGATTTTTAAGAATCTGAGCTTTTAAGAACCTTTCAAAGTACTTGGCAGAGGTTTCCAACTGAAATAATTGAAGCCCTAGCCTTATGCTGAGCTCTTTAGCAGTAACTCTCAGATTTTCTAGAATAATTCTGTTTAATTTAATATTTTGGGGTTTGTGTCAAGAAATAAGTAACACCTGGCTCACAGGTGTCTCTTTGAAAGGACTTAAAATATGCTTGTAAGAGTAGTTGACTAGCATTCAGCTTCTTCTGAAGACAACCAAAGTCAGTATAAAAAATGCCAGTACCACTAACCCAGTAGTCTAGGTCAGAATCAACTGTCTCTTTCCTTTATATTCCTCTTCACATCCCCTGCCAAAAACTATTAACCTTGGGTTTCTTTATTTGCCTCATAAAATATGCCAACATAGAAGCTGCAGAGGAGCAGACAGTAAGTTTAGATGCCACCCTGGGGATATGCAGAAGGGCTGCTGCTGAGCTCAATGGAGAAGTCCATCCCAGAAGTGAGTGGGGACTTGGACAGTCCTTTGTGCTTAAGCACAGAGGTTTAGTCCACACTGTTAAGCTGATCTTAACTGTGGTGGCTCAGAGGCATCTTTCATGAGGGTTAGCTACTACTTGAGAAATGCTGATTGATTAGTAAAATGTGACTAAGATCCTCTTCAGGTCGTCAGCTGACGGAACATCACATTTTGATTTGAATTCAATTTCAGCTTTGAAGTATTAAATCAAGGACTTACTTAAAAAAAACCCTTTACAATAGAAAGGTTGGGATCGCTTAACCAGCAACAGATGGCAAGAATACTTTGCAAAGAAATTAGAATAAACCAGGATTCAGGGAGTTTACTGGGCAATGGAAAATAGGGTAATGAGGCTGAGTAATTCCTCCTTGCTAGAACTGACTCAGCAGCCAGCTCTTCCTCCACCTGCCCTCATGGGAGCTATGTCCAGACTAGTATCCCAACTGTAGATGCTTTTATATGGGTCACAGGCTGGATTTTCAGTCAATGTGGTTTATAGCAGAAACCAGAGAGCAAGGAAGTATAATCTTCTAGAAATAAAACAGCAGAATTACAGGAAGGGAGGGTGAGCTGGGAAGCATGAGGGAACACAAAGACTTCATAGACATACTAGATGTGGAGACTCCAAGAACAAAGAAGCTGAGATCTGCAGAAGCCCCAGTGAAGGAAAAGGAGCACATTTCTCCACAGGGAGGAAGCTGGATGTGATCTACTACTGCTGGCAGATGGAGCTTCAGCCTCAGCTGGCGATCTATCAAGCTTTAAAAAAAGTTGTACACTGTCTTGGCGATGAGTGGGAAACCAACTGCAGTGCTGAAGGAAGAAAAAACCACACGCTCTGACAGCTAAGTGATTCATGACCCCTGCTCACAAAAGAAAATGAAAGGTGGTAGTGGTTGGTGACTCACTTCTCTCAGTAACAGAAACATCCATTTGTGCTCATGACCTAATGCTGATGAAGAGATTTTGCCCAAACCAGAGCTGTTGCACAAGTTTGTCAAGACTCGTTCAGCCATCTGACACCTCCTTCATGTGGCTCATTCGCCTGGGAGCTAACGCTACCATTCTAGGAACAAGCTAGAGAAAGCCTTAAGAAACAGCAACTCTCCTGAAGTGATGATGATAGAATCGGCACCTCAGCTGGTGATCTTATCAATCCCATCAGAGAGGGTAAAAGCCTGAGCAAGGACAGATACATCCTGAAGATAAATATATGGTTATACAGATGGTGCAGCTTAGAGGACTTGGGTTTCCTGAAGGGGGGAGGAGGTATTCATAATAAGGTCATCAGAGGGACAAGAAGGAAATGACTGAATCAGTTGTAAATATGTGAAATGTATTTTGCTTTATATGATGCAGGATGCACATGTTCACTCTGAGATGAGGAATCTGGTGGGAGACAGACAGACCTGTTGAAAGTCTCCAGGGTATTAACAGAAGGAGGAAAGGGCATCTTTGGGAAAGAAATACAGCAGGACACAGAGAATGCAATGCTGGGTGCATTTAATTTAGTTTTAGTCTTTAGGCACAAGAATGATGAACAGCAAAGTACAAGGAAGAGTGGCCACCCGGGGGACAGATTTGACCTTGTAATTTAAGGGATCCAATAATGTATTCAGCAGCCTTGCAAACCAGAACAGAAGAGACTCCTACCACTCCCTCACAAGTTTCTTTCTCCCTTGCCTCTTAATTTCCATTTACTTGTAATGAAGAATAATGTTAGTTACAAATTCTACCTCAAATTCACCTTAATAACAAATATATGAATTTAAGAGCAAGAGGCTAAACTTTGGTTACCTCTTCAGTATTTCCCTCTTAAAAAAAAAAAAGAAATTAATGTAAAATACAATCTGGAATTGCAAATGCAGTATATAGCAGGATTAAAACACAAAATTACTTTGATAAATTAAACATATTCTCGATGTCAGGAATAGCATTAAGAAACTGAATAATGTCATGTAATAAATGGGACACAATTCAGCAAGATTTTGTTAAAAACATGGCACGGTAAGAAATAAACAAAGGTGAAGTACAAATACATCAGAAAATAAACTGGTTACAGAAGAAGCTCTTGACACTACAGTGGGTCACATGCTAAACTGAAGGTGACAGTGGCATACATTACAAAAATGACAACATCACATTGGTAATAATAATCAGGTGCACTGCATGGAAGATGTGATAGAATAATAGAATCATAGAATAGTTAGGGTTGGAAAGGACCTTAAGATCATCTAGTTCCAACCCCACTGCCAGGGACAGGGACACCTCCCACTAAACCATGCCACCCAAGGCTATGTTCAACACAGCCTTGAATACCACCAGCCTTTCCACTTCAAATAAAAGCCAGAGCTTAGTCCTATGTGTATTATTGAAAAACAGGGCACTTCTGGAGAAGGTCCAGAAGCCACTGATAACTGACCAGCGCTTTGAAAATAAAGACCAAGCAAGGTCTTTTATTTATGTAAGTGCAAATAAAAAAGTGAGGGGAAGACTTAAAAGTAGTTTTAAACTATATCGACAATCAGCAGCTTACTGAAAAAGGAAAGAAATGTGTGGTGTTAGTTGTTTTTAATTTTCTTTTTCATTCACACCAAGGATAGAACCAGTACTGTGGGTTTAAATTGCAACACTAAAAAATTGCATTAAGTTTTCTGATTGAGATGAGAGGGAAATACCAGATTAGTTTGCCAATTTTGATATAGAATCGTAAAAGTCTGTAAACAGGTGGGGCAAACAGTTATGAAACACAGTGAGTAAGTAAGTAGAATTTTGCCTTAAATTTAGGTAGTTTGTATTAACTCTTTTAAGCTGTTTCCTACATACTCTCTTTGTTTCCATACTCTTTACAGGATACTATTCTTTCCTTTGAATGATTCAGAGCAGCTTTAATTTCTTTTGGTTGCTTCAATGCTGTTGTCAGTTACTGGAATGGCATCCATTTTGAGAAAGATAAATGTGGAGAACAGAATAGTCACGACACTGGGAATACAATCTGCTCTGGAAGGGTATAAAATCTGTGATGGACATAACTACTACTCCTTTGAGAAACTCTCATATCACTTGCATATGAGACTCATTGTAAAGCATGCAGCTATTCCAAAGAAAAAGAGCTATCCATAAGCCTAGATTTGCAGAGCTATTTTTTTACATGCTTGGTTTAGACTGTAGCATAATATTCTATGTTTCTGCATCTTGAAGCCTTTGAAACCAGCATAGAGCTTGGAAGACAAGTTATGTTGTTGACAGATTCATATTCTGGAGTATGATATGAAATTAGCCCATTTGGGGAGTGAAAAGGGCATAAATAACTGCTCCTTTTCTCTACCTGTCAGGTAGAGTACTCTTTTGTTAGCAGAATATGACTGAAAGTTTTACCAAGCACTTCTGCTTGAAATTTTTTCAAGCAAATCAAAACCCTCTTCATTGGGAGCATAAAAGTAGATGGCTACACTCAGTTTTCCATATATACAAGATAAACGAAATTAAAAAGAAAAGAAAAACCAGACATAGCAGGAAAACATTTAATTTCAGCTCTTAGTTTGGTGAATTTTGTCTCATAAATTCTAATTGTGTGATACAGACTAAAAAAAATCGTGCTGTTTCTTTGATTTAATGAGGCTGATTTCTTGGTTTATGTGAGAAGCAAATAAACACAGGTAGTATCCTTTATGATAAAAATAAATAGAAATTATATTTCAACCCTAATTACTATAGAACTGTCTCAGATCTCTACTTTTTTAATACATATCTTAATCCTATCTTTATTATCAATTCTATCTAATGCAAATCTAACACTCAGGAACTAATAACAAAAAATGTACATGTTTCTTTATGTGCATTGGATGTTTAAAGAAATTGATTTTAGAAATCTACCCAGGGGGCAAAGATTCTCATATGTCTGTAATATGAACACACATGAGGCTTAGTCTAGGTTAAATCAGGCAATGATTAGATTCATCCAGCATTTATCTTGTCAGAGAAAAAATGGCTCCTACCTTTACTGTTTGTTTCACATAAAACCAGCTTGCTTTTCAAGTGGTATATGCTAGAATTGAACATTGGTTTGCCTAAATGTTTTTTCTTTCTTAAACAGAAAAAGACCTCAGCTATTCTTGTGGCAAGGTTTTTCATTGCAAGCCATCAATGCCAGTAAAATTAAAGCGTGCTTAAAATTTACTTTGAATTTTTCTTGCTCATAGGATCATCATAATAGCAATAGTAAAAATGAGAAAGATAAGTACTAGTGGGGCACTTTGAAGACAGCGTGGAGCAGCAAGGAACACAGTCCACGTGCCTGCATCTCTTGGGCGCTGAACTGACAATGTCAGTGTTTCTAGAAGCCTGCCAAGTGCATTTGAGGTAGATTTCTTCTTCCAGGCTTCTAATGTGACTGACAGAGAATAAAGGCAAAATGCTGGGCAAATAAGAAATTCTGGATATCCCCATCCACAGAATCACACATTCACAGAAACACAGAACTGTGAAAGATGTAAGACACTCTGGAGATCCCTAGTCCTACCCCTTGCTCGAAGCATGATCACCTAGAGCAGGTTTCCAAGGGCTGTGTCCTGTCAGGTTTTAAATATCACCAAGAATGGAGACATCACAACCTCTCTGAGCAGCCTCTTCTGGTATTCAAACAGAGTCACACCAAAAAAGGATTTTTCTGACAATTAAACAGAATTTTCAGTATTTTTATCTGTGACCATTTCCTCTTTCCTCTCACTAGGTACCACTGAGAAGAGTCTGGCTATATCTTCTGAACCGGTATTTATACAGATTGGCAGTATTCCCCCTAACCCTTCTCTTGTCCAGGCTGAATCAACCTTTCCTCAGATATTGGATGCTCCACTTCATCATCTTTGTAGTCCTTCAGTCTGTTCCAGTATGTACATGTGTCTCTTGTCCTGGAGAGCTCAGAACTGAAACAAGCACTCCAGTGTGATATTAGGGGCTGAATAAAGAGGAAGAATCACTTCCCTTGACCTGCTGGTAATGTAGCCCTAATGCAGGCCAGAATGTTGTTGATCTTTGCCATGAGTGCACATTGCTGGCTTATGATCAACTAACACCCAGGGCTTTCTCTGCAAAGATACTTTCCAGCTGGCTGGCACCCAGTGTGTACTGGCAAATGAGGTCATTCTTTCTCAGCTGCAGAACTTGGAATTCCACTTTGTTGAGCTTCATAAATTCTTTTTGGACCAATCAAGAACCCTCTGAACTGCTGCACAAGTTGGTCTATTAACCAGCCTTCCCAATTTTACAATCACAGGGATACAAGCTGATACTATGGATTTACATGCAACATTGGTGGCTCTCCTTTATACATATACATACACATGAACATGAATATTATGCACTAGAATATACAGAACAGATGCACAGGCAGTTGGAAAAATGAACATAGTAGATCTCTGCCAGCTGAAATATCATATTAATACTCATGTTTATGTTCACGTTCACATTCATGCTCTGTTCTATTCTGTTCATGTCCTGTCCTGTCCTGGTATAGTCTATTCTACTACATTTTATTATATCCTACCACACTATACTATACTGTTGTCTGTTCTATTCTATTCCACTATATTGTATTATTTTATATGATATTATATTGTATTACATTATCATACACAATTATCCACATAGATATATTAGGTGCAGTAGACAAGTTCATGGCATGTGAATAGATTTTGAATAGATGAATCTCATTTTAAGCACATTTTAGAAAGTGTTGTCCCCATCCATATTCCAGATACAATGGAAAGAAAACTAAGCTTGTAGGCAGTGAGTCCCCTGCCCCCCATCTGATCACCAGCATGTGCCAAGCAGAGGCAAAGGGACAGCACACACCAACAGTCTCCTAGTCCTACCTGTTCTTTTGAAAGTCTGGAGATAGCTGTACATAGCATCAAAGTTCATTGAAGCAAACACATGCTGTCTGTCAGCCAGCTGAACCAAATATACCTACCTCGACAGAAAACCCTTGAGAAGATGGTATTAAAATATCTCTTTGCCTTTACCCAGTGAAATGTGAAGGCAAAACTTCTTTTAAAAATTCTCTGTTCTGCAAGAATTGTATAATCTCTTATGGTCAGATATTCAAAATTCAGAAGTCAGTCCCACTTTAATGAGTATTTCAATTGAATGATAGGTACTGGTGAGCTGGCATTCTTGAATACCTCTTAATAAGACTTTCCAACCAACACCAAAAGTAAAAAACATAGCTGCATTTAATGTCCTTAGTGGTGGTGGAATAAGGGTAGAATAGGGGTGGGATAACATAGACACAGAAGGAAGTAAAACCTGTGTTTATATAGCAGCAACTGGATGATAAATCCTAAATAGATTTAGAGATGAGATTTAAGCAGAATGGACAGAAATGATGTAGATGGGCAGACACAGTGCAGAGATGGAGACATGAGGAGATAGATACAGCAGATAGATTCTCATGAAATAGTCTTTCCGTGTTTGGTGTGCAGCTGCGTAGCACCTGCCTGACATTTACAGCAGATAGCTTTTATTCATTTCATGGGATATTCATCAAAATGTGGTTGAGAGATGGAGAAAATTCCAAGTATGTGTCATCACTTTACTGGCTTGTGCAGCTGTTTCCTAAAGCACACAATGATGTTGTGTTGTTAAGGAAATACACTGTCACCCTGCTGAACAAATAAAGCATTTAGTTTTATTGAGTAGCATTACAATAATGATGCAAGATAATAGACTAAAAATACTGTTTATTCAGTGAGAATGGACAAAAACTTTACTGTCCATGAAAGATTCACTTCATGTACAGAAAATAAAAATTGTGCTATTTATTTAGCTAATATTAGCTAGTTCAAGCTACCTTTTTAATAGTACTGGTGTAAAATACTTCCTGACATAAGCTTTGATCCAGGGTAAGAACTGACAAGCATCCTTAGCAGCAGAACTCATCAGAAATGCCAGAGTTTAGACCACTGCAACCAGACAGAGGACTGTATCTATGAAGTCTAACAGAGAGCAAATAATTCTGCTGGGAAATGTATAAGCCTAAGATAGATAGAGGGGTCTGCTGTAGAGATATTGAATTCATCAATTTCCGATCATACCAGAGTTTCATTATCTTTTCCCAGGAATAAACCCATTTGATTTTACATCTTTTTTTATAAAATGCTAAATATTTCTCAAAACACGATTCTGTTAGAAGCACATTTTTAAGATATTTCTGATTATTATGATGATATTTCAGTCAAGTCATCTAAGTCACAGTCCCACAAGACTAGATCATTCATTATACTGGACTTTTGTACCCACAAATCTATCTCACAACCTTTTCTTCCTATTTTATTTCTTTAGATTTTGCAACTGTTGCAGAATAAAAAGAAACTCACCATAGTATTTTTTTTTAGAGGGGTAATGGGGACCTATTTTCTGGTCATGGCTTCATTTGCAATGTTTCTTCATAGATTTTTCTAACATTTGAGTATTTTGAGGCTCTTAAATTAACCATGTGACATTTTGAACATTTAACCATGTTAATATTTTGGACATTTTGAGGCTCTTAACTTAAACTAACCAAACCTTCATGCAAAAGCTCAGGGAAAAGATATAGGTTTGATATGGTTTGCATGTGAGGCTGAATGTTGGTCCAGATTGGGTCAAAAATCAGATAAAAATTCAAGCAAGGCCCCGCTAACATATTTCACTTGCTTCATCCTGAATTTATCACCATTTTTCCACATATCTGAGCTGCCCTTCTGGGAAAATCACTAGAGAGCAACTTACACCTTGCACTGCCCTGTACTCAGTGGTATACTGCACAGTATAATGACAAAGCCCATCTTTGGGCTCAGAAAAACATTCCCTTGTGGGCAGCCTTGAAGTACACATAACTTACAACATGGCTGTGGGACAGAAGCAAAAGTAATATCTTACAGGCCTGGAATGATCCAGCAAATCAGTATGAGCTCCTCTTGAACAGCTGAAGGTCAATGTGCAAAGGTAGAACATCAGTAGTATGTGATGTTTACTATGATGTTTACTTCTTTATTGTAAATCAAAAAAAGAGACCTTTTACAAAGAAGCTGCTATGAAGTGCTGAATGCTGAACTACTAATGTAAGCCCTTTAGATGGTCTCTGCAATCACAGCTAAGGTGACATGCAGTTACTGAACCTGTCCAGGCCATCTGTAGTGGCAGCTGAAGAAGGAAGTTGAGATACACTGTTGTAATTTATGGAGAAAGTTTCAGAGCTCTCTGAGAGCCCTCACTGTTCTAGAGGCAGCCCTAACCACTACAACAGCAATCCTTTCTAACTTGAGGACTGAGTAACATCCTTTCAATTAAAAGGATAGTGAACTCAATTCATGAGGCGAACTGTCCAGGTAAGTAAGGACCTCAGGAGGGTTGTAACATTTTAGCTCTTATCTTTTAGAACAAAGCTGTTAAACTGTGACCTCATGGTGTCTCTGTCATAACCGTGCCCTAGATCCAAAGGCAAATGAAGTCAGCTCCTATTGACTTCAGCAGGCTTTAGAGAAGCCCTCTTCCTCTTCAGCACATGGCTATTTTTAATGAATCAAGACAACCTCATTGGAATCCATTTTGGGCTTTAAAAATGGAGTGTACTGTTGCTCTGGAACTGAAAATCTCATCATGATGCTTGGCTACAATATCAGAATGGAAAGAGAGATAAAAGCTCTTTTCATGTATCAAGTTGGAGTTGTGTTTTTCTTATTTCTTATTGCTAAAATAGCAGTACTATTGTCTTCTTTTATTGGTCTCACCTTTGGGGGTTTGGAAGTCCCTTCTCAGGGAGTGAAGGGCAACCTGCACGCGTGTACACACACCCATCTTACGTGTTCAATGCTGTCTATTTCTGCAGGTATATTTTATCTTCATTGTCTATAAGTCACCACTTGTCTATTCAAAATAATTTTTTACTTATTTATAATCCAGGACTTATTCCCCAGAAGAATCCACTGTCATATTGCTCTACACAAGAATTTTTCCATTCCTTAAACATATAGAACAACTTTTATACTATTTTTATTGCTCAAGGGGGATTTTTTTTACTTGATTGCCTTTAGTTTTCATAGTGTGCTCTCCTGTCTTAAAGTATTTTATTTGTTACCATGTGACTACGGAACAGCTCCCCTGCATCCCGGAAAACAAAAATACCAACCAACATACAAAGCAAATTTTTCAGTCATATTTCTATCATGAAGCGTTACAGGCAATGACTGTCAGTATTTCAGGAGGTAATTAGAGATAGATGTTGACTGTCATGCATAAAAGAAAAAAATCCATTTCATAATTAAAATATGAAATTGAAGAATAACCTCTGACTTTGCATTTCAAAATCTGAATAACCTCTTAGGTTACTGTGGTTTGGAATATTCGTTTCATAAGGAATGCATTGTTCTAAGTCAGAATGAGAGAACATTTCAGCGTATTACAATTTCTTATTCAAAGCTAATTACAATTTTCATCTGGCTCTGAATGGTGAGAATAGAATCATAGAATAGTTAGGGTTGGAAAGGACCTCAAGATCATCTAGTTCCAACCCCCCTGCTATGGGCAGGGAC
>JASSUY010036584.1:0-32599 GCA_032466535.1 Forpus xanthops
TCACCTGATACAAGCTCAAACACGCAGTGCCCCCCCCCCCCACTTCCAGGTCTCTGCTCTCCGTTTTGCATACTGGGCATGATGTGCTGTGGTATGGAAAACCTCTTTGGTCAGTTTGGGTCAGGTGCCCTGTCTCTGCTTCCTCACAGCTTCTCTTCCCTGACAGAGCATGAGGCTCAGAAGTACTCTGCCAGTCCAAACATTCTAAACCATAACTATAAACACTGGTGTTATCAGCACTGTTCCCAAGCCAAAAATAAAAAAAAACACAGTGCTGAACCAGCTACTAGTTAAAGGAGAAAAATGACTGCTGCTGCTGAACCCATGACAAACTCTCTGGACTTACAGTTGGGTATCAGCTAGCTGTAGTCACATAAATTCACCAGTGCAACTGTGATCAGAGCTTAACCATGCTGTTTAAGTATACAGATAAATATTTAGTTATAAACAATATAAGGCATTGTAACAAATGTGGCTGAAAGCTGTATTGTGTAGAAGAATGCAGATTTTTGATACATAGAATCATAGAATAGTTAGGGTTGAAAAGGACATCAAGATCATCTAGTTCCAACCCCCTCCCATGGGCAGGGACACCTCACACTAAACCATGCCACCCAAGGCTATGTCCAACCTGGCCTTGGTCGCTGCCAGCAGTGGGGCATTCACAACTTCCCTGGGCAACCCATTCCTGTGCCCCACCACCCTCACAGTAAAGAATTTCTTCCTTATATCCAATTTAAAATCCTGTTTAAGTTTGAACCTGTTATCCCTTGTCCTAGCACTACAGTCCCTCATGAAGAGACCCTCCCCTGCATCCCTATAGGCACCCTTCAGGTATTGGAAGGCGGTTATGAGGTCTCCACGCAACCTTCTCAACAGGCTGTGCAGCCCCAACTTTCTCAGCCTATAAAGGAGATTCTCCAGTCCCTCATCATCCTCGTGACCCTCTGGACTTGTTCCAACAATTCCATGTCCTTTTATGTTGAGGAAAACAGAACTGCAGACAATACTCCAAGTGAGGTCTAACAAGAGCAGAGTAGAAGGGCAGGAACACCTTCTTCGACCTGCTGGTTATGCTTCTTTTGACGCAGTCCTGGATACAGTTGTCTTTCTGGTCTGCAAGCGCACACTGCCAGCTCATGTTGTTTCTCATCGACCAACACCCCCAAGTCCTTCTGCTCAGGACTGCTCTGAATCTCTTTTCTGCCCAACCTGTACCTCTGCCTGGGATTGCTCCAACCCAGGTGTAGGACCTTGCACTTGTCATAGTTAAACTTCATGGGGTTGGTATTAGTTCACAAGCATGTCAAGGTCCCTCTGGATGGCATTCCTTCCCTCTAGCATATCAACCAAACCACACAGCTTGGTGTCATTAGCAAACTTGCCGAGGGCGCACTCAATCCCACTGTCCATATCACTGACAAAGATGTTGAACAAGACCAGTCCCAACACGAATCCCTGATGGACACCACTCGTTACCGGTCTCCAGCTGGACATTGAGCCATTGAGCAGAACTGTGTGCGGCCATCCAGCCAGTTCTTTATCCACCATGTAGTCCACCTATCAAATTGATATCTCTTCAACTTAGAGACAAGGATGTCATGTGAGACAGTGTCAGACACTTTGCATAAATCCAGGTAGATAACATCAACTGCTCTTCCCCTGTCCATCAGTCCCATAGGTCCATCATAGAAGGCCACCATATTGGTCAAGCAGGATTTCCCCTTAGTGAAGCCATGCTGGCTGTCATCAAGCACCTTGCTGTTTTTCATGTGCCTTAGCATGTCTTCCTGGAGAATCCTCTCCAAGATTTTGCCAGGCACAGAGGTGAGGCTGACTGGTCTGTAGGTCCCTGTCTCATCCATTTTCCCCTTCTTGAAAATGGGGGTTATATTTCCCTTTTTCCATTCATTGGGAGCTTCACCTAACTGCCATGAATTTTCAAAAATAATGAACAGTGGCTTAGCAACTCCATTTGCCAGCTCCTTCAGGTTCTGCGGATGGATTTCATCAGGTCCCATGGACTTATGCATGTCCAGGTTCCTAAGATGGTCTCAAACCAGATCCTCTCCTACAGTGGGCCCAGGGTCTTCATTCTCACTGTCCCTGCATCTGCCTTCCAAGACTTGGGTGGTGTGGTCAGAGCATTTGTTGGTGAAGACTGAGACAAAGAATTAAGAACTTCATCCTTCTCCAAATCTAGGGTAGCCAGTTCTCCCTATAGTTTCTGAAGAGGGTCCATGTTGTCCCTAGTCTGTCTTTTATTTGCGATGTACCTATAGAATCCCTTCCTGTTATCCTTAACATCCCTAGACAAGTTTAATTCTAACTGGGCCTTAGCTTTCTTAACCTGGTTCCTAGCTTCCCGCACAACTTCCCTGTATTCTTCCCAGGCTGCCTGTTCTTGTTTCCACCTTTTATAAGCCTCTTTTCTCCTTTGAATTTTCCTCAGCATGTCCTTATCCGTCCAAGGAAGTCTCCTAGACCTCTTGCAGCACTTCCTTCTAGTTGGAATGCATTGCTCCTGTACTTGCAGCAGGTGAACCTTGAACATCATGTGTCCTTTTCCCTCAATTTCCACATCTAAATAACATTAAGTCTTAAAAGAGATGGGGAAACTTAAGCCTACATTTTATTGCCTACAACATATATGGATAAGAGTTTGGGTTGTTTGTTGTTGTTTTTTTTTTTTTCTTTTTTTTTTTAATAGATTGGGAATCCCATTATATATTTATGTATTTTATTAGTGAGACAACAAGCTGGTAGGAGGTGTATTTGTCAAAAGAGAATTGTATTTCTTTTGTAATGGGGATACTTCAGCTTCTCTCAAGTGTTGTTCATTATTTTTGATGCATCCTTCTTTTGTGTTCTTCCTTGCCATCTACATTGTCTGATGTGCTACTTGCTTTTTTTTTCCTGGTACAAAGCACTGCACCAGATCTGGTTAGGTTAGCATTTCTACTCAGCTGGCATAATGTTATGGAATAAATGTTATCATGACAGCAGGATTCTCTGTAGCCATAAAAGGGAGGATAAGACCTGACCATAAAGTAGGCGAGAAATACAGGACCTATGGAAGAAAACTGAATATTGGGGGAGATGTATGGAAGGCACCGAGATGATCAAGTTTCATAAACAGATTAGGGTACGTACAATTGTGGAATTAATATGATTAGTTGAAGCCAACCTAAGTTCATTGCACTAAATGGGTGAATCAGAATATGACTTTCTTATGGACTGTCTGAAGGAGAAAGCTGAAGTGCTCACTGGAAAAAGTGTGAGTAGTAGCATCAGAAACAGAACTGTAAGATAGCCTTTAGTCTTCAGCATTTTGGTGAGTCATGCTGGAGAGAAGGTAATTTGTGGTAGCTGTGCTTTATTTAGTTACTTAGATACTGTATGGAAACCACCACTTGTTTCTATTAAGAACATGTTTTTTAAGTGGGATTAAGAATTTAAAAGAAAGCTGCCTGGGCACCCAGCCAAACAGGAGATATCCATTTATAGTTTAGCAGTGATGAGCCAACATTGAGAATTACTAGGCTGAGTTCCTTCATGATGTAAACTAATACAAGCAAGCCTGAGGCCCTGATACATGAAATAAGGCTATGTTTCCCTAAAATGTAACAAATGAAAAAAAAAAGCTCCTTGTTGCCAGTTTGTAGAAGCTCAGTATTAGCATAAGAAATGAATTCTGGCTGGACAGACATTTGACTGCTGACAATGAGGTTCGTAACAGGAAGGAAAGCTGCCAAGGTGTTTTTTTTTTTTTTCTGGCTCTTAGAAAATGAGAATTTGCTAAAACCATGAAGCAATGCACTGAGAGAAAAGGCAAGGAAGTATCCCCCAGTATCCTGTGTAACTGAGCTTAACCAGGAAGATTTGATTTTGAAGATTCATTGTTTCTTTTTAAAATGGTGAAACAGCTAGATGTCACTTTTTGCAATATTAAAAATACCTACAATAGCAACAAAGTTTTAACATAGAAAATTTAGATATCTCTTTCTCCTCAGTGTCTTTACAGTTGTTTCCCAGACTTAAATACTTAAATAGCTGCACTATTTATTCACTAACTTATTTTACATGAAGGCATTTGCTCTGCACGTTGCCTCATCCAAAATTAACTTTAGCTTTTTACCCAATGATTCCACAGTATCCTTTTTTAAACAAATGAATGTAATAAAAAAGCCAGGCAATAGTGCTTTTCTCACCATATAAATACAATATGAAATCAGAACACGCTCAACAACTATGATGATTCCTTTCTCAGATCTGAGTTTACTATGTTATCCTGAATTAATTAATTTTCCAAAAGCTTGAAAGCTGTGCTGTGAATTGCCTAAAATTACATAAATGGTCCCAGACATTTACTGCCAACTGTCTGGTGTCCCTACCAGTGGGAAGATGATTTAAGGCATAAAATTCTGGATTCCTTTAAGTTTAAAGGAACTTCAAAGACCACTATGGTCTCTGGGGACAGAGTTACAACCTTGTTCCTTGATACACCAGCTGAAGAAAAATTGATATAGCATGGAAATGTATTGTCAATGGCTTATCCATTATTTACTGTTGATCAATGCTGAAAGTTGAAGTTTGAAAGTTGAGGTCATCAGTTCTTTGTCTCAGATATTTAACAGAAAACAATCAGAAGAGTTGGAGCTGGAAGGACAAGGCGTCCATTTGATGAAGCATCAATTGATCACCCGAAGACATCTCCCTCTGGGAGTGGTTATGTGACAGAAGTTTGATTCATCATCTGTCCTGTACAGATGGGGAGTAGTGAATGCTTTGCTGTTGTGTTCACCTTTATTTGATTGAGCGCTGGGGACTGTCAGGTCACATGGAAGTAGCAGACAGGAGTGTAAACAATTGAGAAGAAGCATGGGGTCATGGCAGCTGTCTCTCTGATGGGCTTGAATATTTAGCTCTAAATTCAATTATGTTTGATTTAATGTAGTATCATGACATGAAGTGAAAGAAAGGGTACCCTGTATCTTGGGGAATGTGCTGGCAGGAAAGGCAACAAGTGACTTGTTATCCCTTAAGTGAGTACCAGCTTCTATAATAGCCTCATGTATTGGGAATGTTGTATTTTGCAACTTGCTGACCTACTTTCTGTAAATTACTTGGCTTTTTAAAATAAAAAGTGATTCTGTCAGGACAAGTTAAAGAAGAACTGCACCCAGAATGTCTAGTACCATAAAGAAATGGACATCTGTGTTTATGGTGAGCTTGTAATGTAAGTCTTTAGGAAACGAAACTTGAGCTAGTCCACAGAGAACAATGTAAGTATTTCAAGAGCAGGCAGGATTCATGAAGCTAGTTGGTAGCTTGGCTGCTTGAAGACAGCAAGCGATGGGAACTGCTGGGTAGCTACTAGGTACCTGAGAGCTGTGCTGGCTTGCTGGATGGTTGTCCTGCTGTGCTTAGCACACAGCTTGCCAGCTGCTGGAGTAATAACAAAAAAGAGTCAATGAATCAGCAAACCAGAAATCTTTCAAAAATGTTAGGAACATGGTAGTTTTCTGTTTTCCTGGGTCATGATGGTGCTTTAAGTCTAAAGGATAATTAAATGGCTCAAATTATAGGAGTGACAGAAAATCTTTACTGCATTTTTTACACTTGCAGCCTGTACAAGGGCTGTACTTTGTAAACCCTTGTATTAGAGATTTGAGCATCTGTAGGAATTTTGCAGTATCTGTAAGGGCACTTTGTATTTAAAAAAACATTCATCTGAGGTAAGATAAATCTCTTTCAGGTAACTTGCTTTGGAATATAGGAAATGTGGCTGAAAATTTGGCATTTTAAGGCATTTAAATTAAATGGCTTTCTTCCATCCTGTGTGGATATGGGTACAAAAATGCATAAGATTCTCAGTGCTGCTTAGGCTGATCTGGCCCTGCACATGAAGTCATAAACAAAATGGCACTTTTGATACTGTAATAGTTTATACTCCCTGTTTGCTATTTTTTGCAAAATTATGTCCTTGAGAAAGACTGAAGTTAATCATATTTAGTTTAGACAACAGAAATTCATGGCTGATATTGGAGTTATTAATGATGTCTAATTAATATGCCCATTAAGAGTTTGCAAGATTAATCTTACAAGTAAATTGTAATAGAGTTTAAATTGGAATTTTCTCTAAAATTGGTTTTCTAGACTTCAAGGAAGGATTTTAAATAGAAGTGCTGAAGTTAATAAGAAATCCCAGGCAGTATTATTTAGATGAAGTAGCAGGATTGGTAATGGGGTACTAAATCCTTATTCTTTACCTTACCATTGTGACTGTAATCCTTAGTGATTTTAATGAATAATTCTTACAATCTGTTGACTATTTGCTCAGGTACATTAAATTACTTGGTCCTGGATTGTTTCAGCTGGGCAGCTGGTCATGCTGCAGAAAGAGCTGTTATCTGACGTGGATCACTCATGGAAGGAATGCCAGCTTCCCCAGAAGGTCACAGAGGAGAAACCAAGGATTGAAGGGAAGAACAGAGATCACTGAGATTGTGCTCAAGCTGCTTAATAAAAAACAATGCCAGGTAGCATAGACTGGGTTGTGCACACCATGTCTGGGGATCTCCCTGCAGGGTTACATAGCATTTAGTTCTGTCTCTGGGGCATCATAGGGTGCGCTCCTAACTTTACAACATCATTATTTATGTTTTGTGTTTTTTTTTTTTTTTTGTCCAAAGGTTCTGAAAACCTGGAAGGCTTCACTGCTGCCAAAATGTTTCTGTAGTGGTTAAAGACTTGAGATAGCCTTTCACAAACGCATGTGGTAATCCATTGATATTCCTTATGTAGTATGAACTGTGACTATATAATATGTCTAGGCATGACATGAAGGCTTAAGCCAGAAAGAAACACTGAGGATAGAGGTGTTCATTTTATCTTCAGATTTAGACATTTTCCTGGAGGGTCTAAGATAGGCATGATGAAGAAGCTGAGATTTTCAGATTCAAACAGCTTTTGGACTTAATTATTTAGTTTCTTTGAGTATGAGCCCCTGATTCACTTTTTTTCCCCCCTCTAACAGTAGCTGAGTAGTTAGTTTCACCTGCATGATGAAAATGAGGATTACAAATGAAAAATCTCTTTTGTATATAAAGACAGCCATGGCATGAGACTAATTTGTGAACTCCCAGGCATGGGGGAGGAGAAGGTTTCCTAGATTTGCAGCTTGGCAAGAATGGCTTGTGGGCACACACAATGCTAAGTGATTTACTTTGATGGCTACAGCACAAAAGCCTGCAGCTTCTCAAGTGTTCAGCTGGACTACCAAGGGAAAGCTTATTTGTGCTTAACTATTGAACTGGGTTTATGTTGGGTTTTTCAGCAGATGCAAATTTTGTAAACATGGCCCCACATTATGTGTTTATAGTTGCAAAGAGAGTCTGTCACAGAGACCTGAATCCTTTCTAGAGGCATAATTGCTGGGCTGTATCTTATTCATCTCCAAACCCACTAAAATCACATGGATGTTTTTTTGTGTTAGACAATTGAGTTGCCAAGGCGAGCTGCTCTGTTGCCAGCATGATCTGCAGCAAAGCAGTCTAGCAGGGTGCACAAAGGGGCTTTCCTAAACTGAGGAACTGCAGAGGAGCCAAGATAGCTGCCAGGAGCCTGCAGCCCATGCAACAGCAGCTGGCAGGACCTGCACAGGGCCAGGATCAATGGCAGCCAAGATAACCCCATGTATAAAAAAAGCTGTTAGCATTAGCCACATGGTCAGGCAAACAGCACACCTGTGGGAGGTGTACCCAGGCAGAGGAACTCCTCGTTTTAGGACAGAGCCTCAGGAGGAGGTAAGTAGGTTAAGGAGACTATTGGAATCACACCCTACTTTCCCCGAGAAAGACACGACAGGCAGAGAGGACACATGATATGGAGGCTTCCTTATCTTCTCTCTGCCAGGATGAACACAGGGCCTTAAAGGATAGAGGGCAATGGTGACAAGTTCCTGCCCAGCATAAAAAGTGTGTCTCCCCTGTGTCTTACCCACCGTTCCATGTATGATAGGTTTAAACCTCTGCAAGGTCAACTGAACAATAATGAGGATGATGGCTCATCTAGCACAGAGGTGTCACCAAGGTTAAGTTGTTCTGTGCCTTGAAAAGGAAAGAAACTAACTTCCTACCGTGGTACGTTCCTTGGACTACTACACATAATTGATTTATCAGATAGAAAACAAGAAGTCCGAGGGCAATCAAGAAAGACTTCAGAGCTTTGGGATGAATGGTTAAGCAATCAGGAGCACAAGTAATTTCTCTGGTATCCTTCCAGTTCCAAGGAACAATGTGAGAAGAAACAGGGAGAGCCCGTCTTCAAGCCTGTTGTCACCGACAGAATTTTGGGGTTTTGATCATGGGTTGGTTTACATGACAGCGGGGCTGCTGGCAACAGATGGAGTGCACCTGTCTCAAAGGGAGAAAAGGGATCTTGGCCCAGAATTTGGCAGGGCTCACTGAAAAAGCTTTTGACTAGATTTGAAGGGCCCTGTATTCAGTTCTGGGCCTCTCACTACAAGAAAGACATCGAGGTGCTGGAGCAGGTTCAGAGAAGGGCAATGAATCCTATGGAGCATCTAGAGCACAAGTCATGGGGAGCAGCTGAGGGAACAGGTGTTGTTTAGCCTGCAGAAAAAGAGGATCAGGGGAGACCTTATTCCTCATGACAACTACCTCAAAGGAGGTTGCAGCATGGAGTGTGTTGGTCTCTTCTCCCAGTTAACAAGCAATAGGATAAGAGGAAATGGCCTCAAGTTATGCCAGGGGAGGTTTAGACTGGATATCAGGAAAAATGTCTTCACCAAAATGGTTGTCAAGCACTGGAATAGGCTGCATTGGGGAGTGGTTGAGCCCCCATCCCTGGAGATATTAATAGATATGTAGTTGTATAATTTAGGGACAGGGTTTAGGGTGGACTTGTCAGTGCTAGGTTAACGGTTTGACTTGATGATATTAAAGGTCTTTTTCAAATTAGATGATTCTACAATTCTATGAATTTTGTATTAGACAATTACAAGCAACTAAGTCCCTGTGGTCAAAGCTTTTATAATGGGCACATTCAGAGCCTAACAAAAAGAGCTGGTGACATGTCATTGCAGTGCTTTTATTGATTTTAGTTTGGACTGGCAGTGCAGACCCACATCATGTCTGAAAGAGTGGTAACATGCAATTGTAAACGAACAATTTCTTAACATGCTGCTTAGCTCAGCTGCTTGAAATTGCCATTGCAGTATATCAGGGTAAGCTTAGAAATATTTAATTATGACTTGACAAAATTATCACATTACAAAATTTCAGAAAACTTTTCAATTTATATATATACAAGTGGATGAAATAAAATACAAGGAAATCCTATGAAGATGCTTATATTTTTCATTATAGTTTAAATTGGATCTGAGGAAGAAATTCTTTACTGTAAGGGTGGTGAGGCACAGGAATGGGTTGCCCAGGGAAGTTGTGAATGCTCCACTGCTGGCAGTGATCAAGGCTGGGTTGGGCAGAGCCTTGGATGGTATGGTTTAGTGTGAGGTGTTCCTGCCCATGGGAGGGGGTTGGAACTAGATGATCTTGATGTCCTTGATGTCCTTTTCAACCCTAACTATTCTATAATTCTATGATATGCATTTTGTCTCAAGCAGTGTACCCTCCATATCATGTATTGGTAAAATTGGATTAATTATGTATGGCTACATTTATGAAATTCCAGTTTTTCAGCTATGATGTTACACTGTAAGAGTACATGAGACAAAAAGTGATCATGCTTGTGGAAATAGGTTACTGTTTTTCTTGTTTGTTTTTTTTTTTTTCTTTTAAACTACATTTCTCCAAATTTCACTGGAAAGAATTTGCTTTGACCATGTACAATTATCCTTCAACAGTCTTGTTTTAAATCTCTCCATACCTAGAGATCTCTGTTATATCATCATTATTAATCATGATTAATCACTACTCACCATTTTTCTTAGAATAAGTTAAGAAACCAAGAGGATTTAAAATGGGGGGATATACCTACATAGAGCCATTTTTTGTGTAGCATAATTCGGCAATTTAAAAATATCAGCCAAATTTTTCTTTATAGTGATTGAAAACTGGACCCATGGATTCAAATCCGTGGATTTTGGAAAAAAATTCTTTATGAAATACAAACCAATAATCATTAATACCAATCAGAAGACTTCATTTTTAATTATTGGGAGGGAGTACAAACTTTGATGTATTGCAACTGCCTTTCTTTCCATTCTTTTAATATATTTAATACTAATTTAAAGGTGGAAGGTAGTGGGTGGTAGGTAATTTAAGAAGTAGTTACTTGGTTTTCTTAAAGGCAGTCGCTTCAGTGAATACAAAATAGTCTGTGATCTATATTGTACCTGAACAGTGATTACATCTTGTCAAATTGGGTTTATTTTATTGAGGAAGATGACAAAAGTAAGTAACTATGCTCTTCTCATATAAACCTGAATCAAACATTTCCTCGTAATTACAGCGTATCTGACACAGGTCTAAGTGGAAGGAAAGATAACAATTTGCATATTTTAATCTGGAGGTTAGGAACCTCTGTCAGCGCTACAACCTGGTCTGGGTTAGCCAGGAGAAACAAAAAGGGGAAAAATAATTGAAAAGGCAGTTCACAACAAAATGAAATTTGTCTCATTGTCACTTAAGGTTGTCTTCATGCCTGTGTGTAGGAGAGAGGTCAGCCTGGAAGTGAAGGAGGGAAGGGAGCAAATATGCCTCACTAAGGACCAAAAGACAATTTACTTTTTCTTAGTAACAGAGGCAATTGTAATATATATTTATGAAGAAGACTACAGAAAAGCCCACATGTCATATCTCCATTGCAAAATACCAGGTGTCCTTTTAGTAGCAGCACTACAGACAGACGGTATATCTAAAGGTTGTCCTCAAAGACAAGCTGTACAGAGCATGAGGAGTATTTAATGAAATAACTCAGTATGACATATTGATTTTGAAGGCAAAAGGGCAGGAAAGGATTTTCAGCAGAATTAAGACTTCTCAGTCAAAACAGCTGCAGTGGTGGAACTCATATAAGCTCTTTGTCAGGATCAAGGGCAAGCTATAAGTTTATTCCTTTCTTGAGCTTACTAGGATGTCAAATGTGAAATGTCAATGTGAACTTTTGTGCCTGGACCAGCTATAAATTCCACTGTAGCACAATACTGCTGAGGGGAAAGTAACCTTGTGGAGGACCTCCAGTTGAACTGTGGTTACTGTGCATATATGTGTGTCTTTAAATTCTTCTGAGAACTGTGTGTTTTCAGTTGAGTTTTGCATTAACCAGACCATGGCAATAGCAAGAGATGAGGGCAGGAGAATGTTTGCTTAAGCTGGGTAGGTTTTAGTGAAGATTGTCTTCCTGGCCTATCATGTTGCACAGAAAACAAGAGAACTCCTGTTTTCTACGTAAATAAGCTATGGATGTAGCCTCTTAGTTTTACAGAAACCGGATGTAGCCTCTTAGTTTTACAGAAACCTTCCTCTGAAAATTATTTGAATGATACCTCTCTCTTCAGAAAGGATTTTCCTCCCATATTGACACCCCTGCTAGTCACAGAAGCCAAGGGTGTTTGCTTGTGCAGCATATCTTTGTGGAAGTGCTAGTGAAGGCTCTAACACTCAAGGGACTGAGAATTTCTCTGCTTCCTTCCCCCTCCCCTTCTGCTAGAATTTAGGTCTTTTCACGAGCTATGAGGCAGAGCAACAATTAGCAAATATATCAATGTGTGGTCCCTTAATCTCAAAGGCCCCTGAATTCTTGTAAAATGCACTATGTTTTCTGTTTTTAGGGTCTCAGCTCATTCTTGTGCTCAGAGAAGAAGGACATTCTGATTGTATTTTACCACTGATTGGTTTGAAAAGGTAAAGTTGATCCTCAAAAGTCTTGTGTCTAAGCAGTGATACTAGCAGGGCAAGCAGTGTAATTACCAGGGCGAGCAGTTTCAGCCTTACTTTCCCCAATGACTAATGAAAACACTTTATGTCAGTGCAAAAGACAAAAAAGAGTAACTGTTGACTGAATATGCTGAACTAGGAAAATCTTGAAAAGGGCAAGGAGGTTTTTAATTCCACAGGGCAGCAGTGTGAAAGTGTGGTTATTTAGGAAAATATTCTGTTGAATATTTCATTCCATGAAAGCATCTGGTAAAAAGAGACCATTATAGCTGAGCATCCAGCTCTACTGTGAGACGTATTTCATTGTATATATGATGATGCTTCTGGTAAGCAGAACTTTCTTGCCTCGAAAAAGTGTGCTATTATAATAAAAGTATCAGTAATACATTGTGTGGCAGAATGAGACAAGTGAGATCAGAGCGCCATTGTGTCAACCATGGCAGAAGTGCAGAGTATTTGGTCTGGCCCCACAGGTCTATGATTGAAATATGATTGATTACATACTAAGTTGGCAGTGTATCTTTAACAGTTTAACCTATCTATATGCATGAACAGATGACAATTTTTACTTTTTCTTTTCTCCCTCTGGTAAAAGAAGTTTTATTTTCCATGTGGTCAGCCATATCCTGTTAATGACTATTGTGAAATCAGAAGTCAGCGGCAAAGCAAGAACTGTAGCCTTGGTCTCCAAGGGAAAGTGTCCTTTGTGTTGGACCACACAGCCTCTGCGTGTATGTGCCGATTTGCAATTTAGCATTGAAGCAAAATTAGCAATATTCATCTCTGGACAACGTAAACTGATCAAATGTGCTGAAAAGCAGGATCCTAGTCAGCTGAAACAGCAGCATCATATGGGTGAATATACTGCACTGTAACATAAATTAGTATCGAAAAGAGAATTGTATTGCTGGTGAAGTTATATTTCCTTATCGCCTTCTCTCAGAGTTCCATTTTCTCATGTTACAAATAGTGGACTAGCTCATAGGATTAGCAGTGGGATGCTCAGTACTAGGCAGCTGCTGCTTCAGTTTTAGTTGGTAGAGCTGGAAGCTGTTTCTTCCTGCTGTCTTGTTCATCAGCCTGTTGTAAAATGAGCTTGCATCATTTTCAGTGTACAGACTTCCACATTGCAAAGAGGATCCCTGGTAAGTGCACCCATGAATCACTTGTATATTATCTAATACCTTCCTGTCTTGCTAAGCTGCACTCGCCTTTAATTCCATTTCAGGACAAATCTGTACTAGGTCTGCATAGTTATATCAGCATGTTATGATGGCAAATGCCTTCACCTTTGTAGTGTTTTTACACAGGCAAATCTACAGCACTGCCAAGACTTATTCAAGCTTCCCCAGCACTCCCCTGAGTATCTGCAGTTGTTCTAGCCAAAGCATGCTTTTAATAGCATATCTTCATATAAACATTTTCTTGTCCAGTTTTGTTGGCAATATTATGAAGAGGAGAAACCTTTGACCAACTGATCTTTGTCAGCAAAATATGTACTGCAATTCTGTCTTCCTCTACAGGAATCATAAATTAAATGTAACTCTTTGGATGTAGAGTAGACAATGGCTTGTGTAGCTCTTGAAAAGACTGGCAAGACTTGCTGTATTTATAAAACTGTTACTGTGGAGCATAAAGCATACCTCCGTTTTAAAATTTTTCCAGTTTCAAAATACAAGGCTTTAGTTTTGTTTCATTGTTTTCCCTCTCTGCCCAGCAAACCCAATATCAAACATTACACTTTGAAATAAACAAATACAAACCTAGAGTAAGACCCTCAACAAACAACCTTTTCAGATTATTGTCTTAAGCAAAGACTGCAGGTTTTGAGTGATGGCAACCTTCACTCTAGAAGATGGGCTTAAGCAAACAAGTAAATTCTGATTTATCCATAATGCCATGAATCCAGTGGAAATACAGAGAGCTTAGCGTACATTTAACCTAAACTGCTATTGGCAGGAGGCAGCATTGCAAGACACTCATGCCTTATTTAATTATGAACCAAATGTTTATGTTGTTCTTCAACAAGAACTTTGGCTAGTGATGCTCAACATCAGAATATTTATGGCTAATTAATGATGCGACAATAGAGCATCTCCTGATAATTTATAACTTCAGATGATACATTTATAAATGAGAGTGATATGAATCAAAGAAAAAGTAGCTTAAGATCTAGCATATTTTCTAAATGAAAATTAAAAAAAATGCCTGCATACAGGGAGTTGCAAGAGATTGGATTACTTTTTTATAGCAGAATATTAATTCAGGGTTAAAATTTCTACATTACACGTTGCCTTGATGGCTATACCTCTTCTGGTAGAAATTCCTAGTCCAGCTACAAATTCTTGCCTACCTCCCCAACTTCCTTTGCCAGTAACAGTGCATTTAATACCTTTTGTGTGATATGGATAAAAATGAGTATCATCTGATCTGCTTGGTTTTGTGTTATACAGTCAGGATACCCCAACCGAGGATGCAGAATCTGCTGTGAGTTCTTGGAATGGAAGACTGGGAGTCAGTGCTGTGCACAGCTAGGAGAAGCTCACACTGCCATGCACGCAGTCACAGCGGGTCAGGAAGGAAACTGGTTTATTCTGAACGCATGAGCTAAAGGCCGGAGAGGCTGATTGGGTGGTAATTGATGAAGTTCAAGTCCTTTCATTTTTTTGATTCTTCTGTATTTCAAGAAATAGAGCACTTAAGAAGTTAACAGCAATTTTAATAAAGATACTAGAACAGATCAGCACATTCAGATGATACCTGGCTCAGTATATGGTGGAGCCAAGGCTATGGAAAAATAACCTCCTGGGGCAAATAGGAGATTCTTTGTGACAAAATGTTTTTCATTAGAAAAGGCCAGCTAGTTACAAATATAACTGTACTCCCCATCCCCCTACAGCAATGCATCAGTTTTAATATAAACCTTCACTGGGAGCAGTGCTTGGCTACAGGTTATAATTTTGGACGAAAATAACATGCCAGAGGTGAAAAACCTTATGGCTGGTAGATTTTCTGGTTTCATGCCTCATGGACTGAATCTCAAAAGTTATTAACTGTTTATTAGCTCGTTCAGTTTTCCACTCCACAATAAATGAGTGGGAGCTGTTTTTACTAGAAGAAAGGAAGTAAACATGTTCTTGCATTCACCCTAAGTAGAATGCAACCTTGTGGCTGTATATGGTGTACAAATGCAAATTAAAAACTACTCTGTGGTTTGAAAAACTAAATCACTCCCTGTGTAATATACTTTATAGAGGCAGCTCTCAAGAAAACCATGTGACCCCACTTATCATATTTGTGGTGAAGGCAAGGACCTAAGGTAAGATGGACAGAATGTATATAGGGGCAGATGAAAGGTATAATCTATCCATATGACTTTTTCTTTACATTTTCTCTGTAACAAGTAATACCTCTTCCTGAATCTTGGTAGAAAATGAAGGAACTATAGACTATGAGGTGAGGAAAATGAAGGAGGTGAACTCTGAGATGAGTTGAAAACTGGTTAAACTGATGGTCTGAGGTTTGTGATCAGTGACACAGCTCAGCTGCGGAGGCCTGTCACTAGTACGGTATCCCAGAATTCAACCCTGCAACTGTTATTTTGTATCCTCAGAAATTACCTGGGTAATGGGACAGAGCATACCCCGAGCAAGACTGCAGATGTCAAAAAACTTGGAGGAGTGGCTGATACAGCTGGTGGTTGTTCTGCCATCCAGAGGGACATAAACAGGCTGGAGAAATGGGCATCAGGAAACTCATGAAGAACAAGAAAGGGAAATGACAAGTTCTACACCTGAGGAGGAATAAACCCAGGCACCAAGCCAGGCTGATGCCAACCAGCTGGAATTTAGCCTGGCAAAAAAGGCCTTCATGGTCTTGGAAGGCACCAAGTTGACCATGAAACAGTAATGTGCTCTTGCAGCAAAGAAATCCAACACTGTCCCGAACTGCATTGGGAAGACTATTTCAAACAGGCCAAGTGGAGTGATCATTCCCCTCTATTTTGCCCTGATGAGATGCATTTGGAATCCTTGGCTCCTCAGTGCAAGAGAGACATGGACATACTGCAGCAGGTCCAGTGAAATGCCACAAACAGTAAAGTGCTTGGAGCCTCTGACATAAGAAGAGACTAAAAGCAGGGACTGCTCAGCCCTGAGAAGAGAAATTCTTCTCAATGTGTAAAAATATATAATTGAAAGGACTAAAGAAATGGAGACAGACTTTTTATAACGTTGCCAAGAGACTGGAAGAAGGGTCATGGGCACAAACTGAAGTGAAGGAAATTCCATCTAAACATTTAAAAGCTCATTTTTTTTAAGAGTGAGCATGGTCAAACAGTGGAACAGGTTGCTCAGAGAGGTTGTAGGATCTCCATCCATGACAATATGCAAAACCAATGTCCCGAGTAACCTGCTCTTACTGACATCTATTAGGTGTCTCAACCACTCCTAGTTCTGTATCATCTGCAATACTACTTAAAGCAGGGGATGGACTACACAATCTCCACAGTTCCTTTCTCACCTCAGCCATTTGGTGATTCTACGCAAAAGCTCTCCACTGACATTGCCAGCCATTAATTTCCTAACTGTATTTAGGAGAAAAGTGAGGAACTGTGGCAGAGTTTTTGAGAAGGCAAGAAATCTTGTCTGACACAGAAATCGTTTGCATTTGCTGTTCTTTTATTAGGCACCATTTCCATTCCTGCCCTGCATGCGTGCACATATAAACACACACACACTCCTTCCTTCTTCCCCTTACATAGACAAATACATAGTGAAAGAGATGCATGTTTGTGCGTTCAGTGTGGGCTATGTATATGACCAGGTCTTGGATTTTGGCTTTTTTTACTGTAAGTAAAATAAACAGAGAGGGTGGTGTCTTTTCTCTCTCATCTCCAATTCAATGGCACTCTACACTGTTGGCAGCTTAATCTGACAGTGGAGCAGACAATAGTTCTAAGGAAAAATGGAATTACATTTTGCTCCCCTCTAGTTTAGGCAAATTTTCAAAATTAGGTGTTAAAATGCAAACCCACTGTAAGAATGAATTAAAATGCAGAAATTACCACTCACAGGAAGCCTGTACAATTCTAATTCTAAACATCACTAGAAAAAAAAAAAAAAACAAAACATTCTATGTCTAAAGATCTTTTTTTTTCAGAGAGGGGGGTGGAATGGTTAATTTGAATTACAAAAAAACCTTGATAACCCCCCACACATCAATTTACCTGTGAACAAAAAGATTCACACAGAGAAAATGGGACTTGGGACTATTTGATAAATTACTGCAGACTGCTTGAATATTCCATTAGCAAAATAATAGCTCGTTATGGAACCCAGAAGAATGTGGTATAATTATGATAGTACCATCCCCCACACACGCTATGGGGTAAGAGGAATGCAAATGTTAGAAATGATAGCTACTTAACCACAGCTTGGAGATAGGCCTGAAAACAAATGGAAGGGTTATTTGATCTCAGGCATTCATAAGGATTTCTCCAATGTCAATGCCTTAAATTGCTGAATACATTCCAGCTAGCTGAAGGTCATATTATTAATAGCCATCTTTATTGTGGTAGAGTACAAGAGCCCACAAAGAAGGAGGAGGCCTTTTTGCAGACAAGATGTAAACAAAGAGCAATTGACAGCCTCTGCCCCAAAGTTCTTACAAACTAGAGCTAAACAAACAAGACAAAACAAAGGGCTGCTGCAGTGACACAAAACAGCATTTTAGTCCCACATCTGGTTTTGTTTGTTCAAGTCTTGAGGGGGTCACTTTGGAAGTAAATGGAATAGGAAACCAACCAGAGTGAAAGACCACAGAGAGGAGCAGGGTGAGGGGGCAATCCATGATAATTAAAAATAATTTCAGGTTTAGAAACTTCACTGAATCTTAATTGTGTCTGTACTTGTGTCAATGGCCAGAGCTTCTAGCACATGCATGTAAAACCAGTGTACTACCGCAGTCCTGTGCCTAGTGAGCGGGATGCGTGGCATATGGAGCCAAGAATGAAAGGGGGCTGCTATCTAATTTACTCAGTTTGACCTTACTGCTCCTAGCTTTGTAGTTTGAGCTCCTCCAGCTGGCAAGCCCCATGCAGTGCTCTCATGCCTGTGCTCTGTTGTGATGAAGATACGGCCCCCCCTCTGTGGGCATTTATATGCATATGTGAATGCAAATTGGAAGAAATAAATATCTGGGTTTTAAGACCAGGCACCTGAATTCAAAGATATGATTATAAAAATTGACTGAACTGAGCTCACATTGGTCCCATCTGCACAGAAACACTTTCCAGTGGTTAGGTAGGACCTCTGTCTTGGCATAGGATGAAATCCGTGTTCATTCTTATGCATTCTACTATTAACAGCTGCAGTCTACATAGATTTTTCTCTCTTTTATTCAGAGCAAGTAACTGGTTATCATTTGTGTGTTTTCTTGGAGGTAGAAAATACATGAAAAGAGATTTTATAACATTTTCTAAAAAGTCCTTAAAATATCTGAATCTGAATAGGTGAATGGCTTCAAATGACATAAACCAAAGCTTTTTTGAAAGCACTTTCTGCTAGCTACCCAACCATAATTTTCCTAGATATTAAGGGGAGAAGGGTGAAGAGAGAAAGCTGCTTGCAAGCACTTTAACTCACAGCCTATGTGTTAAGGCTAAAGCTGCTTTTTACTTTGCAGCAATACCACACCAGACCAGATTTAGATATCGGTCCAATGCAAACATTGGAATGGCCATCATCTGATGGTTGGCTCAAGATTCAATTGAGTGGAGGAGAGCTTTAGCATTTGGGTATTAGGTAGCTTTAAAACACAAATCTTCGCACTATCTATCTTAACCGGTCACTAATGGAATGGTGTCAAAGATCTCTTATGATGATTTATTGATCGTCTCATGAGCATAGGTCCAGCAGTATAAGCCGCTCCAGGATGAAGAATTAAGTGCTCTTTATCCACTAAAGAATTGTGGACTTCACTGCATTCTTTTCTATATGCTTCCAAGAAGGTGGAAGAGTTAGAAAAATCATGTGAGAATATTCTGTTGACTCCAAGTGTTCACAAATCTCTTTAACCATCCCAGTCACAGTTTTTATTAAGAAAAAAAGAAAAAAAAAGAAATCCAGGAGGCATTTCCAAACAAACTAAATATCAATATTTATAAATAACATACAGTTTAAGACAGGCTGTGTGTTTGTGAGAGTATCTTAAAGAATAGATAGAAATGTCCAATGCAATGTGTTCATCTATTTGTAAAAAATGCCTTTCTCTTGCTCTCTTGGAAAAAATAGCCATATTTCTTCAAGGCTGCAAGAATTTAGCTTAATCTGTGAAGTGACAGAATGTTAAATATGACATTCAATAAACCACCTAGGAAAAGCTAAACAGGGCTAATCAAGCCATTTAATCTTTTACAGTTAACAACTGCAGCAGGAAAATAAAAGGTATAATTAATAACTCCAGCTGGGAAAGTAAGGTAGAGTAAAAACAGGAGCTAAGGCAAACATCTGGTCTTTGTTTCATGAAATATTTACCATGAAATCAAAACTTTTTTCCACCTTTGTGAAACGTGCAAAATTTCCTGAGTTGTAAACTTCAACACTGGAATAAGTTTGCACCTGCAAATAGAAATGAACTTTTCATATACACTTGAAATTGCACATGCAAATAAATGCATGAATGTGTGTGCATGTGCCTGCTTATCTCTCTCTATGTGTGTGTCCCAATGTAAACTCTCAAATGATATAAATTTTTAAGTTCTTAGAAAGGTATCACCTGTTTGTTAATTCATAGTGTAGCTGACCTCAGAAACAATCAAAGTTGAATGTACAATAAAACATTTAACAAACTGGTTTAGCTGCCTTGTGCTTAGCTACTTTTCTTACTTGGTTTGTTCAGCTGTTAGTATGGTGACTTCTGAGTGCTTTGCTCTGTGTTTGGTATGTTCACAGAACACTCTTATGAAATAGGAATGTGCTGTCTCCTTTTTGTAAATGGGGATCTGCAGTAAGGCTAAAATGAAATACTTTCTCAAAGGTCAGAGGGGAAATCTTAGTTGAGAGAAGGATGAAACACACTTTAGGATTCTGACACAAGATTTATGGGTCATTAAAACCCTAATGAAAAATTATAAGGTGAGTTACAGTCTTACAGCTGGAACACACTGAGCTGATACCTGTTCAGCTGCCAGTGGTAAATGGCGATGGTTGGTTGCACAGTCACAACTTGGCCAGTGGTGTCAGCTTCAATTCAAGTACCTCATGCATTGAATTATCTTTCTCTCTCATCATTGCTATTATATTAAAATTTTGCATCATTGAATAATTCAGTCATGCAAAGTTCTACTCATTGACACAGCATTTCTTATAGTTGTAGCTCTTGTCTTTGAAGTTTTTTTTTGCTAATATTATACATATTTTGCCACAATTCAGTGCCTGCTTGATCCTACAGCTGCATGCCTTGTCATGAAATTCTGTGGTCAACAGAGCCCCGAAATTTATGCAAATATTGAACATGCCTTTCTTCTTACTCTCTCTCTGTTGAGAAAGCTGTCTGTATGTTTGTCACACTTGCACAGAAGGAAATGATATTTTGATGCTCCCTGTATAGGCTCTGCGTATTCTCATGTAGCATTTCCAGTATACTTGGGCTTTGCCTGTCTGGAGAACTAAGGGTGTGACAGCAAAAAAACCCTCATGCATAACAATGGCTGTGGAAAGATGAAAGTCCAAGGGCATCTGTGTTTTCAAAGCCACATGTTGTACATGTGACAGTGCAAGATAGATAGCTTTTATAATTACATTTCTATGCAGAAGACGTAATCGAGGCTGTGGTTAAATTAATAAAAACAAATGCTTTCATATTTTAATGCGCAAATCTGGAATATATTTCTGTGACATGCACTAAGAATCCAGTAATTTCCGAGCCCTGAAGTTGTTCAGAACAACTTCAGAACCTGTTTTTGTTTCTATCCATCCTAAAAGTCCAAATATAAACTAGGGTGAGATGCAACAGAATGAAGGGAAAGAGTGCCCGGAGTGCGAAAGTACTGTGGTCATCATTAAGACTTGTGTGGGGTAATTCCTTGAAAGAGTGTATAAAATTCTTGAAAGGATGCAAAAATCAGAAATATACTTGAAATAGTGTAACCAGCGGGAATAGGGAATATCATTGAAAGCTGTGTAGGTGTGGCATTTAGGGATATGGTTTAGTGGTGGACTTCTCAGTGGTAAGTTAACTGTTAGACTTGACGGTATTAAAAGTCTTTTTCAACTTAAGTGATCCTATGATTCTGTGAAAGGTATAATGAATTGATCAGAGGAATCAAGAAGACTCAGTGGTAGCTGGGTTTTTCAATTTGTGTTTTTTCAAGTTTATTTTATACTGTAACAGGATAAAAAAAACAACTTTTTTTTTTTTTTTAAATTTAAACTTCTTAAAACAATTGATTTAAGCTTTCATGGTGCATTAATTTACAAGGAAAACTTCCAACCTTTCTTAAAAATAAAAGTATTACTTTTTTTTTTTTGTTTTACATTGTAGAAACTACCATCACAAAATAATTTCAAGAAAGAAAAATGAAACATACCATTTTGGATAGGTTACATTGGAATATTTTGGCCTTATGAGAAGCTTTAAAAACAGTTCCTTCCTTTGGAAAGCATATTTCTCAAAGACAAGTGATCCTATGGTCCTATGATAGAAAGACATTTTCTGGTTGCTTTTTCTAATCAGCTCTATTATTTTTTCAGAACAAAATAACCCAGACAAAATTCTTGCTATTTTCAAAGGAAGTTTGCAAAGCAATAAAATTGGATATCTTTGGATTGGCAGAATTTCTTTTGCCTAGGTAGCCGGTGCATCCATTAAGGCAGTTCACTCTCTTTGTATACCCACCTCCTCCATGGACTAAAACACGTACGTGGTGGAAAATTCAAGACAGAGGCAGCAACACAAGTCTTGACAGCAGAGGCTAAATCTGTTCCCTAGTCCTTTCCCCTTCAGTCATGCAGACAAGGAGCAGTGCACTCAGCATCCAAAGTGGGATACAAAGGAGGTGATGCCCAAATGTCCCCTAACTTCTGCCTTACCAAGAGACACACTTCTGCCATAGAGTGCCTCCACTCTGAGACCAGACAAATCTTTTAAATGCCTTTGTGTATCTTTCACTAACAATGAGGCAAAGAGGGAGATTATTGTCTGTCTCATCATATCTGCTGTCTTGCAAGATGTGGAAGCAATTTTGGAAAGGATGAGAGCTGGGGGCCCGTGGAAGATGGCAGTTATCTGATTATAATTCCATGTCACTGGCATGTCCAGAGCCAACTACCATAGGAAAAGAGATTGAGTGAAGGCCTGCAGGGTTATACACAAGGTGAGTATGAAATTCCCCCTTCCCAGTATAACACAGGCTTCTACATCTCAGTGACCCTTCTAGTCCATCTCCTTTCATTAGGCCTGTGGTATCCAAATCCAGTTTCACAGTTGTAGTTTTCCCACTGCCCCCAAGCGCCTTCCCTTTTCCACCTAAGAACAAGATCTGATGGTGACTCAGTGACAAGAATTGAACTTTGTCCTCTTTTGGAATCACATCGTTCAGTTTTCTTTACACTGCTGAAAAGTCTTAAGATGGCTCTGTCATTAGTGCCTTTTTTTGTTATTGCCTTTGTGCTGCTTGATTGTCTTGTTGCATTACGCCAGTACTCAGGTTTTATAAAACAGTCTGGGTACTGATGAACATAATTTCTGCAGACATTCATGGTCAGGAAAACAAAAGTAAAAACTTTTATCATTTCTAATTTTTTCAGATAGCAAGTTATTAGGGGCAAATGTGAGCCTCAAAACTGGCATTACATGAGAATGTGTGAATGATAGTGATCCACAGAGTTTAGTTTGCAATGAAAATTATTCAGGAGAGCAAGTCAGACAGAAAGTGATTCATAAATTCTCCTCTGGCTGTTAATTGTTCACCCTCTGGTGATACAGGAGAAGAAAGGCAGGATGTGCCTGGTCCATGAAAGTCTTGACTTAATTTTTGCAGACTTTGGATTGGACCCAAATGCTTAAATTCAGCTGGATTTGCCAGTATGATTCTTTACACTACTTACTTATGCCTACTATGGATGAAATGGGATGGTTTGCTTTGTTTGTGAGGACTCCCACCAAACAGCCAGAAAATATGGACAACCTCAAATGCCATACATATTCTGCAGTCATATTTCACAATAAATGTGAGGATTTATATGATTGGGTGTACAGGACGATGAGCTGTTACTTTTATATTTACAGTATTATGTATGGCAAAGTAAGATCATACTTATTTAAGTTAATCAATGAAGTATGTCCTTCCCCTGACTCCAGCAAACCTGTAGTTTGCCCAGCTGAGCAAGACTGTGTCCCTCTGAGATTTATTTGACTGGGCATAGTTGGGCTAAAATACTGCTGGGGTGGTGAATCTGTCCACACAAGCAAGAATATCCTACTTCATTTTTTTTTCCTCTTTGACTAATTAAAATTATTCTTCATCTTCTTTGAGAGATATCTACATTAGTGTTCTTGTTTGACTGAAGTGTAAATTCTAGAAGCAAATCTCCAGATTCTACCCAGGTACTTATGCAGTTCTTTCCATTACATGGAAGACTCAGGCTTCATAACTGGATTCTGTTTAAGTTAAACTAAACCAAAAGATATATTCAGTGAGCATTAGCAACCTTCTTCCATCACTATTCAGAATTCAATCCACAAGGGAAGCAGACAAGATAAAACTCCTTGAAATATGCATACTGTGGGTTTTCAGGACTGACTGCTTCTATGATCTCCTATTGGTCCATACTGAATACTAATATAGACATAGCTTGTAGACATGGCTGAGAACAAGCACACAGCAAGCACTGCCAATATCAAGAGCGCCATTTTCATTAGTAGGTTTGGAGAACTTCTAATTTCCCCTGTGATTGCTGTGAATTTTCATTAGTTTTATTTATAAAACTCATGGGATATCAGTTTCATTCAACAGCTGCAAGTTCCAGAGAGTTTTTATGGAAGATTGTATTAATTTTTATGCTTTTCAAATCAAAACTAGATCATGAAAAAAGAGATTTTTTTTTTTTTTTTTTTTTTTTTTTTCTGTGTACTTGCTCTTTTGGCAAGTTTCCTCTTTTTCAGTTGGGACCTGCAACTCGAGGTGAAGCCATTTTTCTTCTCCCTTCTAAGTAAAGTGAGCCCATATGTTGTGAACAGTACAGTATGAAAATGTTGCATTTTTTCCTTGGGGTACAAGGACTTTAATAATTTTTCAATTTATCTCAGCTAGGGAATCTTTAAAGGGAAAGGATATGGCATCTCTGACTTTGAGTCCTGGTAGAATACACAACACTGATGGAGCTGAAGGGCTTTTTGCCACCAAGAGAAAAGTCTTTTCATACTTTATGTTTGAAGAACAGATCAAAAACTCCCATGTTTTTCCAAAATAATTCCTGAGTGTGACATATTGAGTAAGTCTTGCATGCGCAAACTGCCATTTTACTCACACTAGGATATGTCAGCTTAATATAGCTGGGGTATAGCCCCTTAGGCTGGAAGGTTGGCTGCACTCTCTATCTATTAAATCCTTACCTGATTTGTTGCCAAGACAAAAACTGATTAGTTTTAATCATGATGATACTTGGCCTCATTTCTTTACATAGACATTTTATTGAGTGGCTCATTGATCCTTTTTTTTAAGATTGCAAAAGATCCAGAGGTCTGAAATCTTTTATTCTTGGCAAAACAAGGTCATCAAAGGGACCTTTATATTGACAGAGGGAGCCCTTAGTTTTTGCATGTCTTTTAGTTAGATCTTGTCTCAGTAGAAGGGAGGTAGTTAAATACTGGGATGTAAAAATGCTGTTCTGTCTGGCACTTTAAAGTCCTCTGTCTAAAAGCAACTAAAAGAGCAATACACAGAATGCTCCTATCTTGTCTCTAAGAGCTTGAGGAGGGTGCTAAACTTGTTAGTCACCCTTAGCTTCTTAGGGCCCCATTTAATCTCAAGGGAAGAGAAATACTTCATGCTAATTTTGCTTCCAGGCAAAACATCCACAAATCTACCTGACTGCTAATTCTTTAAAATGCTGCTTACTTTGTGCTTTCTTCTAGATCACGTGCCAACAGTCCTGGCTCAGAATAAACTTCATCAGCAGTGACCTGTGCTTTCACTCCTTATTATACCTATCAGGACCATCTTGAGTTCTGGGTCAAAATCCACATAGAAAGAAACTTTGTGGGTTTGAAGGGACCAGGGAGGGGAAGCAAGGGGAGAGATTTTTCTGAAGTGCTTAGGTCGTGCCAGATCTTTGCAAGAAGCACTGGAATGGACTGAACTGCTGCCAGGCTGTAAAAGATCTCTTCAGAGCTGCCTCCCATCTCATCTATCTTGGACTCATGATGAGTGAGGTGAACCATCTGCTCCACACACTTGCCTTGTTGTGCCGTAGTCTGAGACATGCCAAAATATTGCACAGAAGTCCTGCAGTGGAGGTTGGAAGAAACCTAGATTCCTTCAATCTCTTTGTCAGACCAAAGTAGTTGTGGTAAAATAACATGTCATGTAGTCCTCTAGCCTGCTTCTGAAGCACTTGGCTCCAGCCCTTCTTAGAGAAAACTGTGCTCTGCATCAGGTACAGTTTTGAGAATACCCTGGGTGTTTTACAATGGCAGCATTTTTATGGCAAGAATTTTTGCTCACAAGCAATATATTCCCTAAAAGAGAATGATACAGCATTCATTCAGTAGTGAGCTGTTCTTCTTGTACCAACTATTCATTTGTGCAATATACAAAGTGCCTCTCCCTCACAGCTTTACAGCATTTTAGATAGCATGTGTGTCATATAAATTTTCCTGAATATTTGCACCATTTATGGTTTCTTATGTCATCCAGAAAACACTATAAGTTACTATTACATTTGGGGAGGAAAATATATAGAAAATACTGGGATGGCCATTGACATCATCACTTAATACTGGCAGAGGTAAAGAAAGGAACGAGGCTCATCTCTCTCTTTTAAACTGAGAGATGATAGTTGTGCAGCAAGTCCTTTGTTAAGAGAGATAAGGCCTAGCCTAAACCTCACTGCAGCTACAAAAATAGTCTTTGGCTGCCATTTTGTGTTTGGTGTCCTTTGAGGCAGTTCTTTCACCTTGCTACCACCTAGCTACATGCTCCCTCCCTTTGAGAAAAGAATGATATGGTACTTCTTACCAAAGAAAAGTATTTCTTAGCAAAAGTTTCCCTCTGCTCCAGTTTATTGTGCAGTTATGTGGCTGTGCTGGCACATGTCAATTGGGGGAAGAAGCGAAAGGCCATCAACAGCAGGAAGGAAGTAGGACAGACACTGTTTCATTTGGAAAGAGATCTGTGTAACTATGGCTTCATCAGCTCCAGTGGCCTTTGAGCTTCCCTTTTAGTTGTTCCTTTTGTGTCAGGTGTTACACAGATACAAGAACTGATGTTATAATTTGCTTTATGGTTTTGATCATTGGTAAACAGTGTCTGTCTTAACAAGGTTTTGGAACAGTATTAAATTCTTAGGCTATTGATTTGGCTATCATTGGCTATGTCAATTTGTTATTTCAGGGTAGTGTTCTAGGCTATTTGGTTCTACTTGCACAGCCCATTTGCTCAGTATGTTTTTTAATTATTTAAGTAACTGTGACTTTCAGTGTGGGCCCTTCACTGACATTAATCTGGCTATTGTATCCAGGAGGAGCATGGGTAGCTTCAGGAGACTTCTTGCTGTCTTTGTCTTCTACATTTTCCTTCTCTTATTTACTTACATATTGTATATAAGGTAATAAACAGCATATTGTATATAAGAAAATAAACATGTAACACCTGTTATATATTTTTCAGGAATAGATTTTGTATTTAAAACTTCCAACCTGATAAAGGCTATCTAGCAACAGATATTTCAAAAGAGTTTAATCCCTCATTTTGAAAGTTCACAGGGGTCCCTGGGTTTGTTTCATGGTTTCCTTGAATTCTTTCTTGTTTATTTTTATTGGATGACAGTTTATTAAAGACTGAACCAAAACTACAGATTTTAAAAATCCAAACATAATTGCCTCCACATTTATTGTTAAATTTAAACCTAAACCAAATATGAAACCAAGATTAACAACATGCCTAAGTTGAGAGTCCTTAGATGCTAGCTAACTTACTCTGCTAGAAAATAAAAAAAGGAGCTTTTATTTTGTTATGGATATTGTCGTATTGTTTACCTGAGTTGTGCACTGAAGCAGATGTTTGTGAATTTCTTTGGTGGATGAACTAGGAGTAATTAGAGAGTCGATTTTAATTTAATCTCAGTTCCCTTGACTGACACATGCTTGTATTATGACACTGTGCACGGGGGTTTCCTGTCTGCCCATAGCAACATTAAATGACTGTATTCATAACCAAGAAGCAGAGCTAGACCTGAGACAAAATCCAAAAGTGTCCCTGAAAGTGTAGGAAGCTTTAATCTCAAACCTGGCCTATTTCTCTCTAATGACTTCAGTCCAACACCTTGATCCAAACACTGTTGAACTTCGGGAATGTTTGGATGTGATTCCAAAGTCTGTAGCTTGAATCCAGCTATATCTAGGAGGATAGATTTCTAAAACAGATGTTTTCCCACTGGAAGTGTATACATGAGCCCTATTAGCAAAACAAAAGGATCTGTCCTGCAAAACATGTCTGAAACATTCCCTAATGCACTCAGCAAATAGAAGATGAAAGTTTATTCTCTGGGCAGAGCCAATTTGAAAAGCTTCCAGCACGGCTGGCATTGCTCACCACATTGAAACAAAAAAACAGTGGCTTTGAGAAGTATCATAGAAATACATTATGTCCTATTTGACTTGAGGGAATGGTTAGGAACTGAAGTATTGAGTGGCTATTCTCTCTTCCAAAGGTGAAATCCTATCCCTACTGAAATCTGTGGAATAAATCCCATTTATTTCAGTAAGGTTAGGGTTTCGTGCCAAGTCTTCAGCACTGCAACACTACTTACCTATGTCATCATATGGAAGATCAAGAAAATCTGCATGTATAAGAACTGGACAAGTGTTTCTTGAAGAAGATAATTTTGTGCACCTGTTATAGCTGTTTAAAAGGTATTTACTAAAAGCTAAGGGAAAGAGACAGCACATCACCACAATTGTGATCTTTATGAATAGAAATGCACTGCTACTTCAAATTTCTGAAAGCTAAAATGTCAAAGAACAATTTAATATTACTAGGCTAGATCTTTGAGTCTGTGTTTTAGCTTCCACTTTTTTGTACTTTTAAATGGCCTAGAACCAAGTAATTACGTATCTAAATGTGATCCTTCATTTACTTTGGCAAAGGATCTTCATCTGTCATCATTTTAATCCATCTACTGAGGGAAACGATAGAGACTGCCATACCTGAGAAAGAAAGAATGTTGTCTCAGATTTTCTTGTGCTTGAAGTATTTCAACAGATGCCATTTGTGTCATGCCTCAGAATAGCCTCTTTTTTTAACTCAGAATACTGCTGTTTGTCTCATAAATATTTTCTAGCATTTAACTACTGTGTATTTGACTTTTTGAATAACAGACTGTAATTCCTCTTGAGCCATAGTAGCCTATAAAGTTGACATCAATTTCAATTTTACACTGTGTTTCTTTTATCATTACTTTCAGGACTTGTGAGGTTATAGTCTGATATGTTCAGTGTGTTAAAACAATTATTTTCTGGTTACATGAAATAATTAAAAAATCTTCGAATTAGTGTGACATGCTCTGAACAATATTACCATTAACAGACTTCTCTGTGCTAGACATTAGAAAAGAAACCAATGAAAGTGTGCAAGAAGGAACAGTCTCTTCATAAACTCTGTAGTAGCCAATACAAGACAGGGAGAGAAAGTAAAGAAATTAAAATTTAAATAGGAGTTGCCTAGTGTTATATCGTGTTTACCATAAAATCAGGGCTAGAACCTAGACCCATTATTTTAAATGCTTTTCCCCTATCTGTTGAACAGGAATTTCCTTGTGACAGGTAGATATTAAATTCCTTTCCAGTATTATCTAAGTAGACAAGCACTCTTATTCATTGTAAAGGCAGGAAATCTGAGCTACTGGGAGGTGAAGATATGTGGATGAGATTAACAATGAGAAAGGTCAGAGTCTTTGTATTAAGAACTTGAAGTCCAGTCCATATGCTGAGGCCTGCTGAGTGTATTGCCTTTTTAACTATACTGCAGAGCATGAAACAGCTGTCAGTCATGCTACCACCTGGAACATCTTGGTATTCAATTTTGCAATCATAGTACACAACGTGCAAAAAAGTTTAACATAGTCTCTGCTGTTTCCATTTGAATGAACAAGAAAAGAAAAAAATCTTGGCAGTCTTAACTTTTACATTAACATGTAATATTGGGTATATCCACAGGCAGCTGCCTGAACACTGTTTAAACTGGGTGCTGAACTAGGTGCATGCAATGACAAGCAGTAGTTAAGCTGCTCTTATCTTTTTTTCTTCATGTCATTGATAATGATACTCTAATTCTTTTCAAACTGTGTTCCTTTGGCTATGTTTTGATAGCATGGTTGTTATTCCAGTGGTCTGTATTATTCTTTGACAGTGCCATTCTGCCAAAAGATTTTTCCCATAAATCTATTTTTTGAGCACTTTTAAAATAAATTTTCTTCAAGTTTTCTAATAAGCATTATTGTTCTAAAACACAAGGCTATGCTCAAGCCCAGTGGAGTAAATCAGTGTAGGTCTTTTTGAGTACATAAGAATGTTTAAAGTTTATACCAGATGAAAATCTGATTTTCCATTACTTGAAATATCATTTTTTTTTCCTTTCTGTTACGAAGTAGGAACTTTTTTTTATTTTAGCAGAAATTAAGGAACTTTACAGAATGATCTATAAAATCATACCTAACCTGGACTTGAAAGCACATTTTTTTTAACCTATAGAAGCATAAATAAAATCTGAAAATTCTTGTTTAAAAAAAATACTTTATTTTTGTCAAATTCATGTAGCAGGCAAACTTACTGAAGATTCTGAATAACTTAAGATGTCTTGTGTATGCTGATATACCTGAAGAATGGTCTACAGGAATTAAGTATTAGATTTTGATATTTTTTATACATCATCTTCCTCTTCTACTTTCAGTGTGAGCATTTCTGAAGTAAAAACATATGAAGCATGTAAAAATGAAAAATCTGTTTCAAAAGTAGTAACTAACCTTTTTTTTTTAAGAAAAAACTTCAACAAATAACCACCTCCTCAAAACCAACAAAACAAACCCCCAAAGCAAGTGGCATACTTGCTCTTTGAACTTCATAATTTGCTTAAGAAAATGCTGTTGTTAAAACCACACAGGAAATTTACTAGGAGAATTATTACTTTTCCAACCTGTACTCTTCATCTGTATGGAATTGCCTAGTTATCTAGCTGTCATTAATGATCCCAACAAAAGCATTCTTGAAATAATGATACTGTCTATGTCATCCATTTGGTGACAAGAATATTTGATGTGTAGACAGCTACTGCTTACACCAAATTTAAAAAAAAAGTCCACATATAGTGACCAAAGAGTGATAAAAGTAGATTGACTTCATCCAAAAAGAAGTCTGATGTGAAGAAAATTAAGCACCATTATGCTTTCCAGGAGTCACCTAAAATATGACAATTTGTGCAAACTCAGGTGTTTAGTTTAAAAAATTGCAATTTCAGCAAATTTGTCAGAAATTCCATATTCCTTAGGTACTTTATTGCCTGCAATTGCTCTTGCATCTTTGAGGTTATAGGAGTAGGGAGAAAAGAATTCAGCAGGGTGGGGCAGAGATTGGATTCAGGTCTCTAAAGGTTGACTATGGGTAGTATAGATGTTAGGGAGACAGGAACATGAAGACCCATGGAAAGGAACAGCAGGAAGGTTTCTACACTGTACTTCTCTGGACTTAGGAAAGCTCATGAGGTTCCTGAATTGCAACGTTACTTCAAATTGTGAAGCAAAGTACTTGTGAAATATACTGTCAAGCTCAGTTCTCATCCCACTGCTGAGGGCAGATTACTGAAGACAAAAGTAGGATCAGTAGGAAACCTCCTGCTTTCCATTGGTGTTGATTACTCTGTTTAATCAGGAGGAGACAATGTGAGGGAGGCAGAGATTAAAGTACTGTTATGGTTCCACTTGATAATGTTTTATGTACTCATTTTTAACACAATGTTCATGAACTTTTTTGATTTTAAATTGTTTTGATCATGTACCAGGTGATGATCAGAAGTCAGGGATATCTGTCTTCAAGCTCTCAATGCAATTTGAATTCAGTTTTTTTTGCAGATTTTTGTCTCTTATGCATGTAATCGTTTTCCTTCATTGATTCTGTGTCAGTTAATAAGAATAAATAAACATGCTTAAGAAACAAGTCAACACTGACTAGTGACTAAAGATTTTACAAGAATATTTGTGCCTCTCCGGCAGCTGGATTTGGAAAATGTGAAGTGGGTGAAGCAAGATGGCAAGAAGAAATTGTAAGACTTTGTGGTAAAGGCAGCATAGTATATTTACAAAATGCAGTTCTACCCCTCTTAGCACACAATTTCTGCACAATTCTGGGAAATTCATGGAGATGAGATATATTTGGGTGGTTGTTCACCTGTGTCTTATTTTTCTGCAATGTCAGTTTCAGGCATCCAGTGGCAGCTTCGCAAGGTGTTAAGTACTTACACTTGAATTTTAATTTTCGTGAAGCCATCGGTGCATAGAATGATAAATGAAGGAACCTGAAAAATTAGATCTTCCATTTTCCAATTTAGGAAGAAAAACTTCTTCTTCTGAGCTCTTATATGTGTCTTAGCTCATAATTCCTTACATGGGGAAAATACTATGCTCGCCTTTGAATAATTGAGCCATTAACACTTGGGAACAACAAAAATAATAAAATATTGAGCATCAACGATAATATTGATATCTCTGTATGTTAAACAAGACAAATGTGCTTTCTTCTGCTCTGTAGTTAGTATATGGGGCACTATGGAAAGAATATTGATTCCTACTGTGGAGATGTTTTCTTTCATGTACTCTGGATGAGGCAGGGAGCATGAAGAAAATAAGATGTGATTCTGTGGTTAAATACATACAACTGCGCTCAGTTAATTATTCACATGTTGACTTTGTGGCCTACATTCTACAATGTACTTGAAATTTTGCAAAAGTAGTGTCTAGACATTTTCTTCTGAGATGCCTATAGCCCTGTGTAACATGTATTACTCGTACTTGTGATATGGTTTTAACAGCTATTAGTCAAATATTAATGTTTAATAAGCTCTTTGTAAGCGGGTCCTTTAGGTGACACACTCTGTGAGAATAATTCCCTAATTTTGTTCAAGCAAAGCTCACGTTCTCAGGGATTTCTCAGACCCAGTTACAGTATTTAGCAGATTCTAGTCTCAAAACACAGGGGCAGTGCTGCATACATTATAACAATTACAGTGTGCTGAAGGCCTTTGGCATCATTCATCCAAACAGTCAAAAGCCACTTCCAAGTCTCTTTGCTCATTTCCAGGTTCAGAAAAGTTCATCCCATGGGAATGAATTTCCTGACTTTTTTTTTTTTTTTTTCTATTAATATCTAGCACACTCAATCAAAAACATATAAAGCCATTAAATGAT
>JASSUY010036587.1:0-20771 GCA_032466535.1 Forpus xanthops
TCATACAAGGAATAGATCACTTAATTCTGTATTAGTCTTTTTATTGACACGGATCATATTTACACATCTCACATTTGATATAATTTTAAGAAAGTCTGAGGGTTCATCTGACCTATGAGTCTTTGACATAAGTAGTACCGATGATCTGAACAACCCAAAAGCAGCAGGTGCTCATCCAGAAGTCTGCCGCAGGCTCTCATCCCCCGCGTGTTGTGGCGCTGGTTCTGGTGTGTGGCGGGGACACAGGTAGCGGAAGCTAGCCTGGTGTCCCCATGTACTGTGGTCTGTTTAACCATCCCATGTTCACGTTTCTCTGTGGGCCCGAAAGCGCCCTGCACAAGGTGCCTCCGGGCAGAGCCCCGGCCGGCGCCATCGGACGTCCATCTGGTGTCAAAACTCTCCCTGCAGAGGGACGCCCGACACCGGTGGCCTCGGCCGTGCTGACCCGCTCCAACCGCAGTAGCTGCGAGCCCGTGCACCGCTAAGCGGCTCTGCTCGAAGCTTCCCGCGTGCTCTCTGCCAGAGGAGTGGCGGAACCCGGCCTGGCCCCGCGCATCACAGCCACGGCTCCCGACCGCCTCTGACCGCCGAGCCCCCCTCTGCCTCCTTCCCACCGCCGCAGTAGCGGCCTCCCGGCGGCCGCTCCCAGCGTGCAGCGCGGTCCGTGCCCCGCCGGGAGCTGTGGTCAGGGGACTGCTTCCGCCGGCGCTGCCCCGCTCGATGGTGTCCCCGGCCGGGAACGCTTCTGCCCGGAACTAGCGGCGAGGGGCAGTGTTTCCCGGACGAGACTGATCTCTGCGGTACGTGCAGCCGCTGTCATGGCCGCTCGGCTGCTCGCCCGTGTGTCGAGGCAGCTGCTGTCTGGCGCTGCAGCCGGAGTTGGGGCCGGGACCGGGCGGGTCACGTTCAGGACTGCGCCGCGCCAAGTAAAGAAGCGGTGGCTCCGCGCTTACCTGGAGCAGGAGCGGCTGAAAGCGCCTCCCCAGCGGCGGTGAGACCGGCTCGGCCGGCAGGAGAGGGCGGGCGGCGGGGCCGGGGGAAGGGAGGGCCGCGGCCGTGAACCAGGTGAAATCGAACCGTTTAAGCGCTCTCTCGGCGGGCTCTGGAGCAGAGTGGTTTAAGCTTCGCAAGGCAGCTTGGTTCCGGGATTTGAATGTGGCAAGGGGCTTGTCCTGGCAGGCAAAGACCTATGCGAACAGATGGCGTTTGACACGAGGGGTTTAAATACTGGGTTTGATCTGCAGACTTTAATTGTCTGAAAAGGCCGATGCACGCAGTGCGAGTAACTTCTTGTTCTGTTCCTGAATTTGCTTCGTTTTCCACGTGTGTAGGTCAGAGAAACCCAACTGGGATTACCACGCAGAGATACAAGCTTTTAGCCACCGGCTGCATGAAAATTTTTCCTTGGATCTTCTCAAGACTGCCTTTGTTAACTCCTGTTACATTGAAAGCGAAGAGGCGAGGCGCCAGGAGCTTGGACTAGACAAAGAAACTATTGCTCTTAATCTTCAAGATAACAGTAAACTTGCTGAGGAAGGAATGTCTTTTTCACGTTCTTACCTGATGCAGTGCTTTGAAGGTGCCTACCCAGAGTTACCTGCAGAGGGGATAGGAGCACTTGTTGATTTTCTTACCAGTCAGGAACTTGTTTCTTATGTGGCTCAAAACCTGTCTATACAGGACCTAACGCTTTGCAAAGAGTTCCCTGTCCCCACAGATGTGCTGCAGAGGACGTTCTTTGCTGTAATAGGAGCCTTACTTGGCAGCAGCGGGCCTGAGAAAACTGGAATCTTTGTCAGGGTGAGTCTGGCTTTAAGATTAATGCACTAGCACAGGTTGCCCAGAGAAGCTGTGGCTGCCCCATCCCTGGCAGAGTTCAAGACAAGGTTGTATGGGGATTGGAGCAACCTGGTCTAGTGGAAGGTGTCCCTGCCCATGGCAAGGGGTTGGAACTGGATGCGCTTTAGGGTCTCTTCCAACCCAAACCATTTTACAATTCTGTGATACGTTTTTTGTGCTGGCAACAATAACATCAAAGGGTATCAGAAATTAGAGGGGGTTAGAAAGGAAAAACTAATAAATTTCTTGAACCTTGATGGCCAGAGATTGAGGGAGATTGGCAGAAGCTTGACCATACCTGTAACAAGACAATTGGACACTGTGACCTGATGGTTAGTGGTGGTGGTTGGGTGGGGTTTTGGTTGGGGTTGTGTTTCTTTTTTCTTCTGTTTTCTGTTGTTTGTTTCTGTTTTCCTTTAAGAAGCACAAGTTGGTCACGTATGTAAAATCGTATGCTTCTGATATACAGAATAATAATATTCTCATGTTTGCTGTCACTTGCAAAGGGAAATCATTATATTCCATGCACTGTACTATCAAATAATGAAATTATTCCACGTAGGGTCACATATATCTTCAATTAAAAAAAAGGCACAAAACAAAAACAAAACCCCAAAAGAACCAAACCAACCAAACAAAAAACCCCAAACAAAATAAACATTTTCTCTACAGCTGGGGCTGCGTTCATCCGTTTTGCTTGTAGGAGTTGAAGCACCTAAAGGTATTTTATACAAAAAGGTCCAATTAAAATGCATTGTAAACAAAGTAGTTCTAGCAGCTACTGTCCTTTCAATCATCCTTTTTTACTTATTTCTCATTTTGCAATGGAAAAATGTATGTTAAAATCTTATTTCTGATACAAGACCCTTGAGAGGTCTCTGTAAGAGCAAGTAGTTTGTAACGGGCAGGAGAGCGATCCAAACAGGTGGGTTTGTAGGTTCCCTTCAACCTGTTTGCAGCACTCTTCTGATGCATAGCTTCTGTCCTAGAAGCAGCGTGAGTTGCTGGTGCTCAGAGCTGTGTGTAAACATTGTTGGAGCTCTTCTCTCATGCTGGTGTTGTTCCTTTTCTACATGTGGGCGGTTGACTTTGCCCAAGGTGCACATCAGGGGCTAAATCAGACCCAGAGCTGCTGAGCATAGGAGCACTGGTTACCTGTGCTTAGCTGTGTGAAGCACTGAGGCAATTTCACCTTTCATGTCAGCAGCCTATTGTCAGCTGTATTAATACCTCTTCATGTTATTATATTTTTATTAGGATACACCAGAAGCTAGAGCCTTTGTTACCTTTCACATTAATTGCAACTTCCAAATATTCTTTTTTAGGACTTTTTTATTCCCCAGCTGATTGGAAAAGACCTGTTTGAGATCTGGCAAGTTGTAAATCCTATGGGCTTACTAGTGGAAGAGCTGACCAAGAGGAATATCTCTTCTCCAGAACCAAGAATTACCAGGCAGTTGGGAGTCAGCACAGTTCTGCCGGTGTACTTTGTTGGGTTGTACTGGTTAGTACAATATTAATATAAGTGAAATGGATTTAAGCTGGGGAGGAGGGAAGAGGGTCTTTTGCTTTTCTACTTGTGCTCTTTGGTCAAATTGTTACAGAAATCTTAAAAGTGACTTCCATATAAAATCAGGCATTAAAGCCTTTACCATTACTTACTGTAATGATACATAGAAAGACAGTCTCTGAATAAAGAGCTTCAGAGTCTAAATTGGGCATACAAAAAGAGTCTGGGTGTATGTTCTGAGTGACCTGCAGAGGAACTTCGTGAATGGCGTAACTGAATGGCTTTGGAGGGACCACAGCTATATCCAGGGCTTAGGGAAGGGTAAAGAGACACAGACGTCAAAAGAGATGGGATTGAAGAGAAGCTTATTTTATATTCCAGATGGACTTTGTAGTTTTCAGATCATGGGTGCTATAAACTAGGCAAGAGGAGTGTCTATATCCAGACAAGACTTGGGAAAAGCCAGTCATCTCTGGTGGGCTTGTGTCAGACGTGGTCAGTACTTGTCCTTGTGTCTTGCCCCGTGGTAACTTTGTTCCTCTGGACTAGAATAGGGCCTTCTTCCACCAAAACCCACATTGTTATTTGCTTAATGAGCTGCAGATAAACGCAAGGGAAGATTGCCTTCACTTGTGATTTATTGTGCTTTGGTTTATGTGCGTTCTAAGATTTATTATATAAATGAAAGGACCTTTGATTTTTTTTCTTTGAAACCCATGATCTCTTCAGAAATTGTTCCTATTCAGTGGCCGTGAATGTTAATTAAATAGAGCTAAATACATACTTCGTAACACAGGGAGCTTCTCTGTGAATCCTTTTAACAAAGTTTTAAAATGCTTTCCTACAGGAGAAGAGAAAAGACAGAAACATTTCACTTCTTTAAGTTAACCAGAGTCATGAGTTTGCATAATTTTAATAGGGCTAACAAATTGACCACTGCAAAGAAGCAGAGATTTGTTGGAAATCTAAAGAAACAAAGTAGTGTTCTTCCAGGAAATGGATGCATTTCTGATTTGAGTTTCCATTGTTGAATATACAGTCAGTTATCTTTGCAGGAAAGACCAAAGGAAATGTTTACATTTGTGTAAATAGAAATTCCCTTCAGTATTCAGACATTAGAGAAAGGAAAAATCTAGCAGCCCTTATTCAAGGTAGGCAGTAGTGCTCAGGATTTCATGAAGAAAATGTTTTTAATTCTATTTCTTTTCCCCCCAAGTGATAAGAAGATTATAGCTGAAGGTCCTGGTGAAACACTGCTTGCAGCAGAGGAAGAAGCTGCCCGCGTGGCTCTGCGGAAGCTCTATGGGTATACAGAGAACAGGAGACCTTGGGATTACTCAAAACCCAAACAAGGACTGGCAGCTGAAAAGGCCATCAGCAGTAGCTAGATGATCACTGTTTCTCTTAAGAATTGATGGCTTCCATGTTGAATATATATGTATTTAGGAAAGGAAAATGCAGTTTGGCTTTCTGATTTCAGTGCTTGAAAATTTCAGATCAAATACAATATTAAAATAAAGTCTTTTCCTTTTGCACAGTGTTTAATATTTGCTCATTTTCCTAGATATAAGTACCCTTATTCTGATTTTTTTGCCTTTTGGCTGAGAAGTTTTTCTGTACATCGCAGGAGACCAGTTCAAATGATACTTAATACTGTGTGACAAAATTTCACTATATAGAAAAAAAGTTTTGTGAATGCTTCCTTGAAGATTGTTCTGAGGTTATTAATTGTAGAATTGGAAAATTACAGAATGGTTTGAGTTGGAAGGAGCCTTAAAGATCATCTCGTTCCAACCCTTCCTGCCAGGAGCAGGGACACCTTCCAATGGACCAGGTTGCTCAAAGTCCGATGACATACGCAGCAGCAGTCTTTGGATTGCATCTGAATTTGTTTGTCCTTGACCTTGTAAAAACATCAAATATGATGTCTTTGGTAAACTGTTTGTGATCTAATTTAAAAAAACCCAAGGAAGAGTGCAAATGGCGCTTTTGAGGTCTTGCTGCGCACACAAATTTTACTTGGGGCAGACACATGGATTTCTATTGGTGTTTGAAAGAGTATTTTTCATTTTAAGATTTTTAAATTTTTTTAATGACAGACTCTTAAGACAAGCTTCAACCTTATTTCTTTTTCCTCTTCCCTCCCCCCCTTTTTTGATATTTTTCCTGTTCAGTCCGAGTACTTAAATTTTCTCCTGTCACTTGGCCACTTCATTTAAGCAGTCAAGTAACTAAAGTACTGGATTCCATGAAAGTGTATTTTGTTTGCACCATCTGTTGCTGTTCTAATGTAACTCCAAGTAAGTGGAAAGTCCCTTAGAAGTAACTTGGGTAATTGCATGTTGTTCCTGTTAAATGTCACAGACAACTCAGTATATACCAGAAGACAACAGCTGCATGAGGACTGTGACTCTTGGAATAATTTCCTTTAAAAATGAGTGAGAGTCTACTTACACACTGGGACTGAGCCTCCAAAGGAAGAAACTCAGTGTAGGACAATGGCTAAAGATGTTTTTCCTGCCCTGTCCCATTGTAAGAACTGGTTGTGAAAAATAACAACAGGTAAATGTGCCTGCACTAATCGGGGATGGGAGAAACAAGCAGGTGCCCTTTCAGACAGGTTTGATGTTGCTCTCCCTAACAGCATGCATCCATTGCCTTGGGCTCTCAGGATATGAAAGATGCTTGTCAGTCGGAAGGTCCCAGGCTGCAGCTGTGGCTGCTAAGCATGGCTGTGGTACAGCACAAGCAGTGCATTCCCTGCTGCGCCTGGCCTGAGAATGACTTCTGACTCTGGTTTACTCGATGGAAACTGTTTTATTAGTGTATTCACCATTTCAGTGGTTTTGTGCAACTTGTGTGTGTCTTCAGTATTAGGTGTGACCTGCATCTTAAGAATGTATAAAAAGCTTGTTGGCTGGATAGCAGAGAAACCTCTCTTCTACATTCTGGCATGGGTGACTACATTTGTGAAAACTCAGATATAAAAAGAGAGCAGAAGGATCAGTCTGGTATAAAATATGCGTAAATTGCTTGTGTCAAGAAAAAATTCCAGCTAGGTAATTTATTATCACTTACATAAGCAAAGCCAATAAGGTCACTATATCCCAGGGGGAATGATAGCAAAACTTGAAAAGAGGTTAGAACTTACTCATGCTATTTTTAGTTTCCAGATGAGGTATTTCTCTTACCTTTACCTATTTTAAAAGGACAATTGTGAAGGTGGATGTTTTTAGAGCCAAAGTTTGATCTACCTACTATTTTTAAATACATGTTATTTATTTTGAGGGAGAGAAAAAAGCAATTTTCTGGCAGTTTACCTTAAAGGAATATTTAAGATCTGTTTGCTATGGCTTTATGGTTTGGAATATGGCCACAAGTCCTAGAAGTGTATTATAGAATAGGGTGCAGCGAAAAACCTGAGTAATGCAAAGATAAGCCAATTTATTGTGTAGTACAGGTATGGAATTTCTTCAGCTCAAATGGAAAGACAGTTTGGGGACGTGGAAAGAAAGAACTGGGTTTTTATAGAGGTGTGAGCAAAAAAGGAGTTTTTATAAAAAACATGTCCTAATTTCCAGCTTCCAAAGGTCGGAAAAGCGTTTTATGTGGTCTCTGCATTTTAATTTCAGACACTCGTGTATTTTTAAGGATTTACCATTGTAATAGTGGGGTCATTTGCATACTTCCAATCAGTAACTTCTTTTTTTATCTTTTTTCTGAATCAGTAGCCATAAACAGTTTCTAAGCAGCTTAGACATACAAAAATCAATATCTACAAAGTCTGGTGAAATCAACAGCTTTTCTTCTACTAGAAACATTAATAAAATTCCATGATAGTTTTGTTGTCTGAATTTGTAAGCTACTTAGACTGGTTCTGACACAGGTGCTTGCATACAAGAGCATTCATGTCTCCCCATTCTTGTTCTTTTCAAGTTGTATTTCATTTCTCTTTCAGAGAAGACAATTGATCAAGCAGCATGTCAGTAATTGACTGACAGAAAGGAATCAGGATGGTTCTTGTAACCCATTAAACAAGTCATTGATTATGTTTGTGAATATCATTATTTGTTAACAGTAGAAAAGGCTACGTTCCTTAGTATTTATGGAGCTTTTGAATAGACTAACATCATCTCAGGTGTCAGCTTGTTGATGCTTTTCTGTATGCTACCTTTTAACCTCTGATGCAGATATTTGTTACTGCATTTGCATTTATTGTTCCTTTAGCTTATTCAAATCTTATGTCATGATCAGGATTTTTTTGTTAAGTGAAAATTATAATTGGTAAACCATAACAGAAATAACAATGTTTCTGCACTAACTTAAAATATGATTTCATTTGTGTACTAACAGCTACATTTTGACAAAAGTATAATACTATATGATAACTCTTTTTTTAGCTTTCTTTTCCTTTTTGATCTTTGTCTTAATTTGCATAAGTATGCTAATATGCTTAGGCATAGGTATAAGTGGAATTAAGTGGACTACTAGCTCGTAATCCATTAAAAACAGTGGCAGTTTTGCTATTGATTTTGGTCTAAACTTGAGTTTACTCCAAATGTTGAATAAATTCAATGTGTGACTAGTCTTGAATTATTCTGTTTTTGCCATCTAGATCTTCCTCTTTTTCTTAAAAGTGTTTTAAAAGTGATCTTGTGCAAGGTAGTGAAGTCCTACTGTATTGGTCTCAGCTAAGTAGTTGGTGAAAACTTCTTAAGATGCTTTCATGCACTTTGGTGAATGAAGATAACTTCTCAGTATGTGCTTTTGCTCCTATGTCTCGAGCTCTTCAGAAATGTGACTGAACACTGTGTTATCTCTTTGTGTTCAACTGCAGCTTCTCTGGTTAAAATAACCAGAAATTTTACTGGAATTTTGCCCAGGAATAATTCTTGTGCTGATTGCTCTCGTGACTTAAAGGCAGGCGATTAAAATACAATCACTTTACAGTTACCAAAAGTTTAATTCAGTTTGAAATTGCAGGTGACAAAACAAAGCTTTTCTTGATATTTCCTATACCAAACTCTTTTGGTTTTTGTAATAGGTCAAAAGTGTAAAGAAGCTGCTGTGGGATTATATTGCTATGAAAAACCACAAAGAATTCAAAACATCAACAGATGTGTTGTCATTCTGTTTTGCAAGGCAGGGCAGGGGGAGAGAGAAGATGCAGTACAGAAACACTAGAAGAGCCCTACTTTTTTTTTAACTTTACTGAGTGCTGTGGTAAACTTTAAACAGGCTCTAACTGGGATTTTTTACATTGGGCTTTGAAGTTTAATATAAGAGATGCATTTAGTACAGAGAAGCAAACATCTAAGGACACTGTTTTCATCTTTTCAAATTGGTTCCACTGATTTAATAGGTTTGCATTTACCATTTCAGCTTGATTGTGAAACTCTTGATAGATCGGGAAGATAAAATGGTCACTAGTTGATCAGTAAGTAAATAGGCACTGTCATGGTGCAAACTTGCATAGTGGGAACACAGCTCATCTGCGTTACAGAATCAGAGCCCTGAAGGCTGACAATGATTCTTTAAATCATGGAGCATACTGCAGCACAGCTGTTCATGGTGCACCTAAAACCTAGGGCTGGTCTTTGGGAAAAGAGTAGCTCTGGGAAGGAGGTAAATGTTATCATCCCATTCTATTTTTCTGTGCCAAGTACAATGTTTCTGCCAGTCTGTGGTTACACTCTTGAACTTCCAGTTTTATGTTCAAATATGTTACATGAATTACTACAGTGCAGGTTGTGTACGACTATCAGAGACCTTCTGAATCATCAAAGCAATCATCACTGTCATAGCTATGTCATATGGTCCTTTTCCTAAGCAGATGATAACTCCATTTTAGAAGTATTAGGTCTTTTGCTCTTGTTGTTCCAGCTGGGAGCAGTTACAGAACCTCGCTGTTCCGATATGGAAATTAAAATTTATGCCTTACCTCTGTAAGTATTCACTGCCAGTTGTGCAATGTTCTTGATCAGAAGAAATCTTGATTTTATTGATGTTGGGAGAATTTTGCATTTAATCCTTATGACATAAATATTTCATTGAGTTTCAAATGCACTTGAGACTTCCCCTTTATAGGGCATCTCAGTAACTGCAGTCATATGCTTTCTCCTAATTTTTCTGGGATGCTTACATAAATCAGAGCAACATTTGCTTTTATAATCTGAGTAACATATTTTAGACTAATCATTATCTGACATTTGTAGTTTAATACTCTTTGTCCTGAAGATATAAATTTGGCTTAAAGTACTGAGTTTTGGTACTTTATATAAGAAATGAAAATTAATTGCATCAATAGGTGCATCTATTAAAATGTAATAGTAATTCAAATGGCTCAGCCAATATTTATGCCGCATTTCTGATTCTTAAAAACATGCATACTTACAGAAATAAAGTTCTAAAAGAATATTTGTTATCCAGCTTCAAATAAACTTTTCAATGCTATTTAATGCAGGATGTTTCAGTAGAGAGAGACAGGTAGAGTCCTTCACTTTTGGCAACAGCTTTATAGTTTCATGATTCACATGTGTTTAGGTAAGTATTGAATCAATTCTTTGGCTTGTCAATGCCAGTGTATGTGTCTATTTCTGTAGGCTGTGGCTAGCACTTACTTAGTGGGAGAGGAAGTGCTGCTGGCGATTTTTCAACCTCATAGAAGTGAGAAAAGGATTATTTTTGACTGATGTGGGAGATCAGTTTCTGAAGTTTCTAGGTTTGGAAGTTTCTCAGTGTTCTGCTCTTGCTTATTTGACCATTTGTAGAGAACGATGCCACCATTTACATAGTACATGGTAGGTAATAATAGACCCATTCCTACACTGAGGTGACAGTTTGTGGGGGCATATTTAGACTTGTGATTAATATCTCTGAGGTAGTGCAGGGGATATTGAAAGATCAAATAAAAAATTAAGTCAAGTTAAATGAAAAATCACTATGTGTTCCTTGAAGCTGAAGGAAGCATGCTGATGAAGCACCACTGTCCTACATTAGACCTAAACCTATAAGAGAAAATTCAGAGTAATTTAAGTTTAAAGATACCATTCTGCAGTCTGCTCCTTTATGGAGGAGACCTAGGTAATAAAAAAAATACTAATGAAACTGGAGAAGTGCTACAGAGTTAGTTCTAGAAGAGGAGGGTTAATCAGGGGGAATCATTCTAAGCACCAGAGCTCAATAATTTGTCATAAAGTTGTTGCTTGGTCCACAGCTTCATTCTCAAAGTTATTGGCAAAAATATCAGTGCTTTGGATGAAAATGTAACAAAACGGTTTTTAGAAGTAATTCCAACATCAGAGAAAATTTAGAGAGGAAAAGAGTTCAAAGAGAAAATTCTTTCACTTGTTTAGTGCTATTTGAATACTAATGGAAATCATTATTTCAAAGTGATAGATACCATGTACAGTTTACAAAGGAGCTGTTGTTATAGTCCACTGGAAGAAAAATGGTTGCCTAACCTAAAAATGTGTACCTGAAGTTTGCCTATTCCATTACACAGACCTCCTACATCAAGTAATGACTGTAGCAATGAGCTTAGGACAATGATTTTGTAATTTGATTGGGTTTTCATCACTAGAGGGCTAATGGTTTTAGATTGGAGTGATTTACCTATAATTTGTTTTTTATAATATCTGAGTACAGATAGGTTTTGATTTTATTTTTTTTTTATTTTGCAGCAGAAATACATGTTAAATGTTTAATTTCTCTCTCAAATGTCATATGGTGTTGTTTCAGCATGTTTTCAGTCAGGCAGACATGTTCAACAACCTGTATCCACCCGGCAATGAGACAGCACTTCGGAGAGAAAAAAAGCAAAAGGAATGAAAAGCTAACATTCATACTGGCATTTAGCAGATCCCCACATGGCAATTTGTTACTGCTTCTGTTGCTGCTTTTATTACTTTAGGATGAACCTACCCTAGATGCACATACCTATATAGTTTCAAGACTCATGGTGCTGCATACTTGTCTCCCAGCTGCAGGGAATCTGTACTGACAGTGCATGGTGTCAAAGTGGGGTTTGTGATAATTTCTTTGTCTCTGTGCCACAATCAACGGCAGGCAGGCTGGCTGCTGAAGCTCATGGAAATCTAGACCAGCAGCGAAACTACTGATTGTTCCTGGGTGTCAGAGGTAGGTAATTTATTTCATGGTTTAGTTCTTTGAAAGATTCTTGTTGAACTTGTCAGTTCTTAATTGGTTATTTCAACTGCCTACTGCAAGCTTGGCTGCCAGATCAAGTGTTCAGGAGATGATCGTGGATCAGACTGAATTTGGTTGATCTCACTACCTCGTGAGAGATAAAAACAGACGATTTAAAAATAACAAGTTTGAACATTTGTTTCTTGACTGGAGTATTATACTCATCATTTCCCTGTAACCAAAACCATCAGAGGCTAGATGAGGATGATAATGATAATAATAATAGAAAGGTATGATAAAATTTTAATTAGCTTCAAAATTTTCTAGAGAAAAAAATCCCCATATTGCAAAGAGATTTGCTACTAAGTGACAGAATCCACTGCTGAATTATCTGACTCTTGAGATGAATGCCTTTCATACTTCAACATAATTTCCATTTTTGAAGAACAACAATACATCCTTCAAATGGGAAGATATCGTTTCAAAGAGTTCACATTGACAAATGATTCAGAGCAGCCCTGCAGAGAAGGACTTGGGGATGTTGGTCAATGAGAAAATTAACATGAGCTGGCAGTGTGCTCATCTTTTGGTGCATCCAAATGTATCCTGGGCTGCATCAAAAGGAGTGTGACTGGCAGGTCGAGGGAGGTGATCCTGCCCCTCTACTCTGCTCTCTTGAGACTTCACTTGGAATATTGTGTGCAGTTCTGGTGTTCTCAACATAAAAAGAACATGGAACAGTTGGAACAAGTCCAGAGGAGGGCCACAAGGATGATCAGAGGAGTGGGGCACCTCCCCTATGAACATAGGATGAGAGAGTTGGGGTTGTTCAGCCTGGAGAAGAGAAGGCTGCGTGGAGACCACATAGCAGCCTTCCAGTATCTGAAGGGGGCCTATAGGGATGCTGGGGAGGGACTCTTCATTAGGGAATGTAGTGAGAGGGCAAGGGGTAACCGGTACAAACTTAACCAGGGGAAGTTTAGATTAGCTATACGAAATTCTTTAGTGTAAGGGTGATGAGGCACTGGAACGGGTTGCCCAGGGAAGTTGTGAATGCTCCATCGCTGGTGGTGTTCAAGGCCGGGTTGGACATAGCCTTGGGTGTCATGGTTTAGTGGGAGGCATCCCTGCCCCTGGCAGGGAGTTGGAACTAGATGATCTTAAGGCCCTTTCCAACCCTAACTATTCTATGATTCTATGATTTGGAATTTGTTATACAGGGGGATGAAAGTGGCTGTAGAGAAGACTGAGAGTGAATGTGGCCATTGCCTGGCCTTGCTAAGAGGCTCTAGCAAAGAAATAAAACACATGGTACTTTGGAGTAAAGTGGGGATTGTGGACAATACTCTGAAAAGTCATTGCCTGTTAACTTCTCTATTTATAATGAGGACTGAATGGAAAGAATTTAACCCTTTGACAGGTGCATTTGTATTTATCTCTATCAATGGTGGAAAGAGTAGGATATAAAACATCTAGGTCAGTAAAAATGGAAACTTTTCAGGGCTTACTCTGAAACCTTTTTCTGTTAATCATTACTTTGCTTAAATTGATTTATTTTTTGAAATAAATGCTAACTCTGAATCACCTAAGTTACAGTCTGCACCTAGAGCTAAGTGGACTACACTGAATAGCAGCTGTTAGCTAATCAGCACAGCTGAGCACACTCCTCCTCTATCTCTTGCCTGCATGTGTCAGCATTTCAGTTGGGCAGTTATCTGTGTGCACAAGGGTGCATGCAGACAGGGAAAAATTAGCTGAAGGGTGGTGGTTCTGGCATCAGGGAAATATTTATAAGCTGTCAATGGACATATAGAACCTCAAAAAATTGAAAGCTGGACCTTAAACTGTGAAACAGTGAGGTCTGAAACAACCCACACAATGGGGAGCAGGATGCAAAAACGACTGTGTGTTCATAAAGTGGATCTTGATAATTTAGGAAAGTCAGGGTAAAGTTAGGGAGCTCTAAGTTCTGGAGAGGCTGGAGAGGATCCAGAGAAGGGTCACAAAAAGGATCAAAGTACGGGGAAGCCTGCCGCATGAGGAAAAGCTGAGAGAGCTGAGTTCAGCTTTGAGAACAGAAGGCTCAGAGGAGACTGTATCACCACTTTCCAGTATTTAAAGGGTGACTCCCTTTTTGCAATGAGTCACATGGAAAAGACAAAGATAATGGGTAGAAGTTACTCATGGGGAGAATTCCAACTGGATACTAGAGGAAAATTTTTCCCAGTAAGAACAATCAGCCATTGGAATAATGTTCCCAGGAAAGTGGTGGATTCTCCAAGGTTGGACACATTAAAGATTCATCTGGACAGGGTGCTAGGACATCTAGTCTAGGTCATACTTTGCAAAGAAAGGTTGGACCAAACAATCTTTGAGGTCCCTTCAACCTTGTATTCTATGATTCTAAGGAAATTAGACTGTGACACAAACTCTTAACAATTACAAGAGAATTGATTAAAAGACTTAGGTCGTAAGAAACACAATTCTTCCCTAATAGCTTCTGTAATACTTTTGTTTCCATATTTGTGATGATTTATTAATGGTTAGGTTCTTTTTCCCTGCAATTTTCCTCATCCATGGTAGTCTGGTGCAACTTGTTTTAGTGTTTTTCATTTATTTAAAAATCTCTTGCACATCAGGGGCAGTATTTCTCAAATCCCTGTGTTTCTGCCAGTCAGATACTGCTCTTTAATAACTAAATTGGTGTTTATCAGGGCTGTTCTCAGGCCCAAAATCAAAAACACAGCACTGCACCAGCTACCAAGGAGAAAAATGACTGCTACTGCTGAACCCATGACACATGAGCACTGAAGGAACAGCTAATTCTTCTCTAGTGTTCCCCAAATCAGCCCTCAGGTGATGTTTATTAAAAGAGTTAAAATTTTTTTAAAGTCTGAAGGAGAATATGTGAGGTTTGTAAAGTAGGGGGAAATAATAGCCTGAAAATACTATTTCTATTTTAATATTGTGTTTCCCTCACTGAAGATGCTTATGAAATACCTGTACTTCTTTTTGCCAAGTAGAAGGCAGTTCTAAGACAATGCTAACCAATCATAGTTTCCACAAATTAAACTGTCTAATCAATAATTTAGATTCATTAGTGAAAAGGAACAAAGGCCTCTTCATTCCCATGGGAGTTCTACAGAAAAAAAAGCAGGAAATGGTCATCATCAAGTGGAAAAAGTATGGAAGAATTGAACTTGAAAATACATCAGGCTTTAAATACAAATCTTATTCATAGGTCAAGAAGGAAGTTGTTATATAAACTTTATTGTGAAAAGTAAGTTATTCCTGTTCAGAGAGCTGGGACTAAACATCGCCTGGTTTAGTACTTTATGTAGCAAAATACTACAGAAATTATTGGTGGTTTAGATATCTATTTAGATTCTGTCCCTTCCTCTTCTAATTTATAAACATTAATTAGACAGATTTATGCTGTCTTGCCACCATTGAGGTCTGTCTTTCAGCTCTTTGTTTCCTAAGGTAATTTGTTTGCTTTACTTTCACTTTATTCATATTGGTTCCACAATATCTCACTCGTGCTTTTATGCTCTTGGCTGTCCTGCATATTGCTAACATTCCCGTGGGCAGTTCCAGCAAATGTAAAGTAGGGTATGGCTTACTATTATTTTTCTATTGCTGTTTATAGGGTGAAATATGAATATACTCCCTTTTCTGTCATGTTCCTCAGAAAGGCTACGTGAAACATTCATTTTACAGTAAGTCCTGTGATTTGTGATAAGTTTATAGACCTTCATACAATTACAGGGTTTTATAGAATAATGATGAACCAATACAAATCAAAATTAGCAACAGAAGCATCGGCACATACCCTAAAAATAAAGGTACTGTAAAGATGCACTTAAAAATAAAGCACATACTCCTCACGTAGAAGATATTCCTATGACAGATGCCTTGCCTTCACTGCAACTGTATATAGACATATTCTTTCCACTACCTAGTCTGTGATTACAAACTGAAATATGATCTTGTACACTTAAGGCATGATGGAAATTCAAGAACTGTGTCAAATAAAGGGGCAAGGTTGAAATATTGATGACCTTTCAACATCACTGGCAAAGCTAGAAAGCAGGAAGAGAATAATGCCTCCTCAGCTATCAAAATCGCTCACTACAATTAAAATACTAAAAATTTCTGTAACTTTGGAACAAGTAAATCTGCTGAAATGTCTTCCCTGGATATGAAAACCTCCTGTTAATTAGACTGCATTACACTATGAGCTGGAACAATCCTGCACTCAAAAATTTCCCACTGAAACAAAATGTATAAGCTGTTGGTCACTGAACACGGTTCCTGAAGCAACTTGTAAAACTTGCAGTAAAACAATTGTAATCTTAGGCAAGACAGGCTCACAGAGTCCCCTAGTAGTTCCAGTTCAGCTTGGAGAGCACATTGTTTGGTTAACAACCATGAGCACAAAATAAGTAGCACAGGAGCTGCTTACTCTTCTGAACAACTTTCTAAATAGCTGAAAGTCAACATCAGAATTTCGGGTTTTTTTTATGTTATCAATGGGTATATATGTGAATATATATAATATATATATATTCATTTTATGGAAAGAAAATGAAAGAAGAAGATGAAGAAAGCCAAAGGAGAGTTTTTCAATAAGAGAGGCAATCAATAGTTTAGTTTACTCAAAAAAGTGAAGAGAGGTAGGGGTACAGGATTACTAGTACTACGTGTGAGTCCATGCAGGAAATCTCAGTCCTTCCCACTGAAAAATTTCAAGTAGATTCAACTGGAATACAGAGTAATAGATTTAACTCAAACAAAATAAACCATACTTTTTTTACAATGCTAACTTTAGGATGTTACTGATTTGATTAATTTCAACTGGTGTTGATTTTCCACTCAAAGAATTTAGAGGAATTAACAGCTGTAAGATGCTCATCTAAATTGTCATCTATGATGGAACTTTCATTCTTAGCAATTATCACCAAGAGCAGAACATCAAGCTAAGAGGAAAGATACTTTAGGCTTTTTAACCACCTGTGATGTTGATCTATGTTACCTTTGGAAAGGCATTCTGCACCTTTATGGCTGTCTTCTTCAAACCCATCTGGTTTGTTAAAAGGAAAATTCTGGTTTACTTTGCAGCAAGGAGAGCATGTGTTTTGCTACCAATGCCTGATACTTGGCTCTACACAGCTTCAATTTATCTCATTAGGAAACTGCAGAAGCTGTTCTATTAACACAGATATAGTAGATAGGTCATCAACTGTTGAGGGAGGAGTCTAAAGAATAATTGTGCTTCTGGTCCTTTTTTTTTTTTTTGGTCTTTTTGTTATTTCCTGCTTTTGGGCTAGCTCTTGGTTTTGTGTCTCTTACCCCATATCTTCAGCCTAATCCATGTCACCTTCAGAGCCAGATTCAGCTTTGATTCTCAGACTTCCATTGCTGTGGAGGTTGAAAAGTCACTTCCTACCCTACGTTACACAAAATGGAGTACCTGTATGACATGCTAATTAAAAATAAAAAAGACCAATAATTTGTGTACTACAAAGAAACCAAGATGATGTGACTGTGTCTTTATGGTGAGGTCTGTTTCCTGTGAACAGCTGTTATGGGTAAAGGCAGAGCTATCAATCATTTACCTGTTCTACTGTGTTAATGCCATAGCAGTGAGTGGGAAATGTCAAAGGGAAATGCCTTTTCAAATAAAAACAGTTTTGTAATTCAATCATATTTGCCCATTTACTGCAGTTAAATTCTCTAAATTTAAATAAATGTCAACAGTCAATAATGAATAATATAAATGTGACTCTCTTTTGGTTTGATCTCTTACTAAAATGTGTCTATTCATTAACAAAAAGCTCTGGCTTAGATAAGGCCAGGCACAGACACACCAATTTATGCTCAGTTGACTGAATCTTTAATGGAGCATATCAGTGAACATTCTTGCCAGCTACACTTGCTGTGTCCTTAGCATTCTCAGAAATTGCTTCAAATATTGCAGGAGCAGTTTACCATAGATCCGATATACCTAATCCCAGGATTAATTTTATATGCCCATCAGTAGTGAAGCAAGATGGATTTAATAGCCCATTAGCGTTTCAGCATGATAATTTTCACATCACTTAGCCTGCTGGGCTAATTGCTTTAAAATGGATATTATTGACCTCAGTCCTAGTGACAAACAGACTATCTTCATTTCCCAAATGTACATTCTTAGACTCTGGTTTCTTTTGGTCTTGACCAACAATAAATCCAGTACATTATGTGCTTGAATATGATAATTTATACCCTATAGGCCCATATTTTTGGGCTTACTAAAGCAGCATCTCTCTGCTATTACCCACGGCATGGCTAAGATTTAGTTTCTGTTTTTTATGTGAAGAGAAATGTTGAAAGCATAAGAAATCATTGCTTTACATCTTGTTAAAAATATTTTTAATGTAAAAGCTGTAGCAGGTGCAGCAGGGATTAAGCACTTTTGGAATAAACAGCTGGCCTGTATCTTTGCAACCACAGAAGTCTGATCACCAGGAAGAGAGAATGAAGATCAAATTTGGGTGGAGAAGCTGTAGGAAAGGAAATTTAGGTTCTGGGGTAGAGAAAAGGAAAAAATCTGTCAGGAAAAAGAAAACCAAAGAGTAACACTAAAGAACAGAGTTTTTATTCATGTGTATTATTTGTGAGGTTTTTTCCTCAGTAGTTTAGAGAAAACACAAGCCATCTGCTTTGAGGGAATTAAATGCAAGCTGTGAGCGGCAAAAAATAGAAAAGGAGGGTGTGGAATAGCAACACAAGTTACAGTGTTGCTTGTGGGGAGGTGAAACAGAGCTGAAAGCTAATGTAGCTAACTTTCACACCTACATGTGTCAACAGCGTAACACACATTTATACATAGGTGGTTGCATTTCTTAAGCACTGATTCCTGTGGGAAATAAGATTTAGATGCTTGACTGTAGGAACTCAAGGTTTGGAGCAGATATGCTCACAGCCTCTAGAAGAACCCAAATCCTATAGAATTTATGGGCATTTGTAAAATGGTGTATCCTCACATGCCTCTGAAGTCTTATAATATAGTTTCCTGGAGTAAGTCAGCTTTATAAGATACAGAATGGGAAGGTTTTGGTATTTTTAAAAGGTGATTTCTAAACCAAATTAATATTAATAGAAGTCATTTATTTGCTAGCATAAACCCACACTGGTGCTGACCATAAATAACTTTAGAACTGTTTCTTCATGAAACAAAGTAGAGCCTGCTCTAGTGTAACACAAAATCTGCAGGACTGCTATGTAGCTTTGTTGAGTGAATTAAGCCTCAGGACCTGGATTTTCCCTGGGAGCTCAGTTCCACCTTTTAATGACCATGAGAACTTCAGTGATAATGCTACTATTTTTATTGACAACTGTTCCTGTGTGACATTTATGTGAAGTACCTTTGGGACACAAGTAGTTGAAGCGGGACGTTCTCTCTTCAGTTGCAAAGCACCTTTGCCTCTGGTTGAAACAAGGCCCAACTCTTCACTACAGCAGATCTTGTGGCCAATCATTGCTCTCCAAAGTATTTTCCATGAAAAAAAAAAAAAAACCAAAACCTAACCAACTTGTTTTTCAGCCTTTAACCTTCTTTTCCCCTAAATGTAGGTCATCTACTTTAGGTCACTTAGGTCACAGGCAAATCTCCAGTGTTAGCATATTTTGTAGTAGACAAAGAAAAATAAAGGAAACCTTCTGCATAAGAATAATATCAGCATATTAGAGAGAAGTGAAGAATCAGAGGAAGCACTGCGAATTTGGTCCTGACAACAATGGAAATGTTTGTGTATTTACTTTTAAGAATGTTATGTAAGTGATATTTAATGATTTAGCAGTGTTTATGTGAACAGCTCCTGCCATCCATAATAGAAAACTTTGAGATCAGTGCATTATACTCTGGGTTTAAAACTTAGGCCTGGTTGATCAGCTCATGTAAATCAGCACATCCAGCAAGATCTGAGAAGGAATGTCAAACTACTGATGCTGAACACCTAGCCCTTGATTTTCTTAACTAAAACTATGAGGAAACGGAATATCTTGCTCCTACAAAAGCTAGAGCTAACATATTTACTGACGTCAGAGATGCAAAACCTGGCCCTAAGTACATTGCTTTGGGAATCATTAAACCTTAAGGAGATTTTAATCACACACAGCATTGCCAGGCAGTTTTGCAACTTAAATGATGAAATTATAAAGTACATGATTTTTATTTTTTTTTTACATTGACTTTGCGCACTGTTGAAAAGAATCCCTTTAGGCAGTATTGTAAAGAACAAACCCGCATTTTATATATCAGCAGCAGATCTGAGTTCCAGCCAGAGTCAAGGGTTCCTCAAGGATATCAGCAGATACACCTGACTGCTGGCTCTGTTCTTTCTTTTCATGAGTAAGTGTCCAGTCGGGCACCGACAGCCGAATTCTCAAGGGGAAACTGTGCGCTTCCTATTTTCGTAGCAAAAAAAAAAGATTCATAACAACGTTCTCCTCACAAAGGGCCCCGCCTTGCGAAAATCGCACTGACGAGACCCTCAGTGCAGCGTTACCCCCGCCGGCCCGTCCCCGCCTCCGTCCCAGGGTCGCCGGCAGGGACCCCAGGCTGTCCCCTCTGGGAAACGCCTCCTGACAGGACCGCCTTCACCTCAGCCTCCGTGGCCGGTTTTTCGGACTTCTGGGATACGAGAGCACATCAGAGGGACCCTGGAAGAGTCGGGGCTGGCCCGGGCCGGTGTTACCTGCTTTACGAACAGCCCCTCCGGCCTCAGCTCATCCGTGCCGGCTGGCGTTGAGGGGACTGTGGGGGATCAGCGGCCAATGGCCGCGCCGCGCGCTCCCGCTGAAGGTGGGGAGCGTCTCGGGCAGCCCTCTCCTAGCACACGGCGGACAGGGGCGAGCCGGGCATTGTGCTCAGGTCTGTCCGTTTGGGCTCTCCGCAGGACCAGCCCCCGCCTGCCGCAGAGCTCTCCCCACGCACCGCCGAGTCACGGCAGGTGACACGACCCCGCTACAGGCACCGCCCCCGGGCCGGGGTAGCGGAGAGAGGGGAGTGCATCCTCCCGCACGAGAGAGGGCGCTGTCTCCGGACAGCACGCTTGGCTCCGCCGCCGCCATCTCCGTCTCTGATCTCATAAAGGTGTCGCGCAGGTTCCGCCTGGGTTCGTCATTCAGCCGCCCCGGGCCTGGCGCAGCCGCCGCCGGCCTGCTCCTCGCCGCGGCCCTCTGCCCGCCCCCTTCCCGCCCGCCCTCTCTCTCGGGGCCGCTGGCCGGC
>JASSUY010036588.1:0-27977 GCA_032466535.1 Forpus xanthops
CACCTCCCACTAAACCATGTCACCCAAGGCTATGTCCAGCCTGGCCTTGAACACTGCCAGCAATGGAGCATTCACAAGTTCCTTTCAAAGCAAATTAAGTTAAAAAATAAGTATTTTGTTATGAAGAGACCATTGCTTTTCACAGAACCATGGAATAGTTTGGGTTGGAAGGGGCCTTTATAGGTCATCAAGTCTAACCTACCCTCCAGTAAGCAGCTTATATAAGTTGCTCAGAGCCCAGTTCAACCTGATCTTGAATGTTTCCAGGAATTGGGGAATTTGCTACCTTTCAGGATAACCTGTTCCAGTATTTCACCACCCTCATTGTAGAAAAATGTTTTCCTTATATCTAGTCTGAATCTCTCCTCTTTCAGTTTAAAGACATTCTGCTTGTCCTGTCACAAGAGGCCCTGCTGAAAAGTTTGTTCTCATCATTCTTGTAGGCCTGCTTTAAGTACTAAAAGGCTGCAGTAAAGTGTCCCCAGAGCCTTCTCCAGGCTAAAAAAGCCAAACTTTCAGCCTGTCTCCTTAGCAGAGGGGCTCCAGCCCTCAAAGCATCTCCATGACCCTCCTCTGGACCTGCTCCAACAGATCCATGTCTTTCCTGTGTTGAGGACTCCAGAGCTGAATGCAGTGAACCAGGTGGGCTGTCACCAGTGCAGAGGGGCAGAATAACTGCCCTCAACCTTCTGGACACACTACCCTCTGGATGCCATCATCCAACCAATTCATCATCCACTGACAAGTCCACACATCAAATCCATCTTTCTTCAGTTTAGAAAGAGGGTTATTGCAGGGGGCTGTGTCAAGGCCTTACAGAACTCCACACAGATGATACCCATACATCTTCCCTTGTCCACTGGTACAGTCAGTTTTAATATATTCTTTGTTAATCTGCTATTCAACCTGTTTATTTAATAAATTAAATGCAGTTTTATACAGGTATTTTCACTGGCTCATATTCTGACAAAGCACTTTTATCCTGCTCTTAACACAGTTATGTCCCCTTCTTTAGCTGATTCACTGACCATAATAACTTCTTCACCTGTGGCGTGTTACAAATTTCTGATTTCTCTATAAAAGTTCAGTATTTCATTACTGCCTCCACCAAGGACAATGGTCCATTTCTATCTTCATTTCTCCCACTTTATCTTCCCTTTGCTTTTTCCCAACTATTATGAACTGAACAAGTTTCCTACCCTCCCTCAGTGCTGGCCCCTCACCTCACTAAAGTCAGACAAATCTCTCCTTCCTAATTCTCACTACAAATCTTTCATGTTTATTGCACTGGCTTCAGGAGGTAAAGAACAGAATTAAAACCCAGAGGCTGGATAGGTTAAGGTGTCTGCCAGCCATTGCTCTACTTCCCAGCTCAGTGCTGCCCTGTGTTTCAACAGCTATTTCCATTAGTGACACCACTGTGAAGGGGCAACTTAAATTAACTCATCCCATCCTAGGGAATGCTATGCTATTTTACAGGCTCTGCAGTGCTTCCCTGACTGGCCCCTTGTCCTGGGAGGGTCAGTAAAACTGGGGACCACTACGGCTTCTTTCTGCAATCCCAAACCTTTCACACAGAGTAAAACATAATGAAAAACTTGCCTCTGCATACTGCATATACTTGCTGTAAAACTAATTATTCAAAAAGAGTATAGACTGGTTATCTGCATTTTTCATTTAATAGAGCAAAAACATCCATGCAATTGATAATTAATATAACAAATGTGAATTATATACTGTAGGTCATATTGGTTGACAATTTTAAATAATTACGGATGACAAATCTATGCACAGCCATTAGAACACACAAATTAGTCCCTAATTTGAATGCATTGCTCAGCCTTATAAAGCTGCACAAAACATTTGTAAAGAAATGGAAATATAAAACCTTGCAGATTTTCCTTTGCAATGAGCACCAAACAAGCAGTGACTTGAATTATAAGGGAGAGCAGTGACATATGCTAATGGATTTGTCATCAAGAGATAATGCAATGCCATTAACTCATCTCATTTCAGATTCTAGCAATTGCATGTCATGGTAGGTAACACAAGCTGCTTCAAGATCCCAGAAAAAGAATCCAGAAGGAGAACAAGAATTTGCAAGACTATGGCTCACGGGTATATCTCACCTATGGTCAACAATATCTCTTTTAACTTTGTTGGATTTCAGGTTTAATGAGTATTATATTATAGAATGAGTAATTTTACTAAGTTTTCTCACTTTTGAGAATGAATACTATTAGCTGAATCCTATTATTTTTGTATAATAAATATGCACAGGGATAAAAGAAGAGTAATTTCTAATTGTAGAAACTAAAAAAAATTCAGAATTACAACAAAATTTGAGATAAAAATTGTTTTGAATACATCCTACATAACCTCTCTCTTAAGTTACATCTACAGCCAAGTTCTGACAAATATTTAAGGAAAAGAACAACTGAATTCATATGTATTCTCATTAAAATCAATAATATTAAGCACAGGTAAACAGCTGCTCTTCACACAACAGAATTAAAGATGAGTTCCTCTTTAGTATTTGCCTTAATAGCATTATTGTTCATTTAATGTAAATAGTAGAACAGTCTAGACCATAAAGACATGCATAATATTGATTAAAACTTAAATGTACTCCAAAGTAATCTGCAACAATTTACAGCAGCTAATGATCTTCACTGATACCTCTACTATAGGTTTATCTCTCTTAAATATGTAATTATATATTTATCCAATGGACAGGAATGACTTGCAACAATTCTAGTCTGTTGGATAAACAGGAGTTCAGTTTAATATAAGTTAACTACAGCTTCTATACATTCCTTTACTTCTTGTGTAAATGTGTTTACACCAGCTATCAGAAAATAAAAGTTGTTGGCATCAAAAGAAATGAAAAAAACTCAGGTATCAGTGTCTTTGTTTGGTCTTTGAAATAGAAAACTCCCATGTGTATGGTTCTGCTGACTCTCAGATGAGCTTCAGTGTTAATCCACTTTCAGGGTTCCTAAAGAACCAGATCCAAAATGTCATGACGGCAAGACAGCAAAGCACTGATCTTGTATTACTGTCGACAGTTTCAAATGTGTCAGAATGTTTTTGATGGCTTAAATTCTAATGGAAGGTTTATTGTTTTTTTTTTGTTTTTTTTTTTCAGGTACTGGCTGCTCAGGTATCTTCTGCAAGTCTAACCAGCATAAGCTTGGTAGAACTTGCTAGATGAGAAGAAATGCAGTTTTATATCTGCTCTGGATCAAACATCAACTTCCTTATGACCTGGGAATGCACAAACCTGATAGGGGGGACAAACCCCTCTTCCTTGAAACCTCAATTGGACAAGCTTAAACTGTGCACTTGAGCCATCCTACCCATCTCCACTGAAACACTGATATGAAGTGCTAGCAGGCCCAGGCCTCACTGCACATACAATGGCCAGCATTTAAAGTTTCCCATACGAAAAAATGTTTTCCAAGAATTACTTTAAGCCATTATTTTTCAAAATTGTTACTAATTCTGCATATTGGCAAAATATGAAATTTGTAACCTTTATCTGTTTACAATCGATTTGGCTGTATTTAGCCATAAATCTACGTTTTCAGACACCTCAGCCTGTTTGCAGTAGCAAATTCTGCCTTGATTTCAGATGTGTTTATCACCACTCAAACTCAGTTCTTCCAGTACCTCAAAATATTTGTACTAAAGGTTTAAATGTAACACATTCATTATAATAAATTAGAATAAAGAAGCCATAGACTTTCCATTCCTATTTCAGATTTTACTTATTTGGTACCAATGTATTAAGGAGAACAATGCCATAAGACAATATGAATAATCACATTCATTTTTAATTAATTAATACTTGGTTAAACATGGATATCTGAAGGCACAAATGTAGATCTGTATGTTTGCTACTAATTATTGCAGTCACTAGTGAAAGCAGATGTGAAGAAACCTTTTCAGAGTATGTTTCTATTGCAATTTTCCTACTTAAATTTGCAAATTTTTTTTAGATTCAGTATGAAGAATGGCAAATTGATATCAATGTCCAGCTCCAATAATAGCATGACAAAGTTATCTCCTTCCTCATGGTTTCTCACATTTAACACCAATGTTCCAAGAACTTGTCTGGGCTACAGAAACCATCTGTACATTTTTGGAAGTGGTCTATCAGGACTCATATACAGAATAATGTATTAAAACCCAGCAACACCTAAAGCCAGGGAGCGTCTAAAACACCTGGATGAGGATGTCATTCTTCTCTAACTGTGCACATCAACACAGATACAGAAAGTTTTGGAGGAATTTAGATGGCTGGAATCCATGTAACACAAGCTCCACAGACACCAAGACATGACAGTATACTACTCAGTGACCACAGGCCCTCCTAATGTCAAATCTTGGTCTTGCCTATATAACCAACTAATTATTTCCAGATGAAGTTTCAATAGAGTTACAAATACAAGTTAAAACAGAAAAGTTCACACTGGGAAAAGGAGAAGTTCATCATGGTTTGAAGGTCAGGTCAACAAAAGGTAATATTCTAGTAAAAGTATCTTACAAAAAATAGGGCATGTAGAGTAGCTAACATACCAAAACAATCACAAATAAGACTTGTGTGCTGCAAAACAAAGATGATCTCCTTAGTGTCTTAAACTCTAAATTATATGCAGTCAAAATATATGCAGTTTTAACATTCTCTGTTAAAATTACTAGAGTATTTTCTAAAAGGAGTGCTTGGTGGAACGACCTTCTTCATTTAGGTCCTTGGCTTATTCCACAAGGCCTTGGTTCTGTAGTTGCTCACAAATGGACAGGCTTGTGGACTTGTGAGTTAAGTGTTTTGGTCTTTAAATAGGCATCTGATTAGGTGTAGGTGTCTTCCCAAACATCCGCCATTTGGAGCTCTGGAGACCAAATGAGAACAACACAGGATCACTGAAAATAATGTGAATGTCACAGTGTTGTAACATTGGTCCACCAGAACTCACATTGCTGTTGCACAAAAATACACTTGAAAAAAAGAGATGCAATTTAATCACACAGCTCCTTCAATCACAAGTTTCTTGAGACTACTACAGACGTTTTTATGCTAAAGGCACCTGAGCACTAACAGACTGATAGATACGTTGCATAGAAATAACCAACAAAATCAACTGGGATTGATTAGACCTGAAGATTACACAGAGATAGCTCACTCATCTTACATAAGATACTGAATATTAGAGTGGCGCTATTAAATGTGCGATCGAATATTATAAGTGCATAATCACTTTTCATCGATAGCTACCTTCAGCCTGAGAAGAGAAGGCTGCGTGGAGACCTCATAGCAGCCTTCCAGTATCTCAAGGGGGCCTATAAGGATGCTGGGAAGGGTCTCTTCATGAGGGACTGTAGTGAGAGGACAAGGGGTAATGAGCTCAAACTTAAACAGGGGAAGTTTAGATTGGATCTGAGGAAGAAATTCTTTACTGTGAGGGTGGTGAGGCACCGTAATGGGTTGCCAGGGAAGATGTGAATGCTTCATCACTGGTGGTTTTCAAGTTCAGGATGGACATAGCCTTGGGTGACATGGTTTAGTGGGAGGTGTCCCTGCCCCTGGCAGGGGGGTTGGAACTAGATGACCTTAAGGTCCATTCCAACCCTAACTACTCTATGATTCTACGATCTACTTGCAAAATGTTGACCTAAAGGAGAAAGTATTTGTCTTCACAAAATTATCAAGTTTCTTCATTAGACAGAATTTTAATTTAAATAATACTGTGCTCTAACAAATATATTTCTCTTTAAGAACTAAAGTTGTTGGGAAATAAACAGGAAATTATGAGAATGGGTCAACACAACTGTGGGTGTTGAGCACATCTGGTGCTCATAATATATTTTATTAACTACCCACTTTAAGGAGCTCAATAATAATTAATCTATATAAAACTTAGGATACAATGGGAATATAATAAGCAAAAAAATTGCACAAAAGGTATCAAATCATAGAATCATAGAATAGTTAGGGCTGGAAAGGACCTCAAGATCATCTAGTTCCAACCCCTCTGCTCTGGGCAGGGACACCTCCCACTAAACCATGCCACCCAAGGCTCCGTCCAACCCAGTCTTGAACACTGCCAGCGATGGAGCATTCAAAACTTTTTCAGTCGACCCATTCCAGTGCCTCAACACCCTCACAGTAAAGAATTTCTTCCTCAGATCCAATCTATATTTCCCCTTTTTAAGTTTGAACCCACTACCCCTTGTCCTGTCACTACAGTCCCTCATGAAGAGTCCCTCCCCACCATCCCTATAGGCCCCATTCAGATACTGGAAGGCTGCTATGAGGTATCCTCACAGCCTTCTCCTCTCCAGGCTGAACAGACACAACTTTCTCATCCTACCTGCATATGGGAGGTGCTCCAGTCCCCTGATCATCCACGTGGCCCTCCTCTGCACTTGTTCCAACACTTCCATGTCCTTTTTATGTTGAGGACACTAGAACTGCATACAGTACTCCAAGTGAGGTCTCACAAGAGCAGATTAGAGGGGCAGGATCACCTCCCTCTACCTTCTGGTCAAACTCCTTTAGATGCAGCCCAGGATACAGTTCACTTTCTGATTCAGGCTTACTAATAACAGCACCACAGAAGACCCTAATGGGTTGCACTTAATTACGAATGAGTTCAATAATGAAAGCAGAAAATTTAAATAATTATATAGAAAAAAGAAAGAAATTCTAGTTTTAAAGCGCACATCACGTACACTGGAGGAGAACAGAGACACTTCACTGAAGAAAAAGTTGAATGAAATCAAATAATTTTTAATATAGCTTTTCCTTTCACAGCTGAATTGGATGTCTCAACAGATCGTTCAAAACTCCACTCAGATGCTTTTGTCATGAAAAGAAATGATACATCATGAATCTGTTAAACATATCCTTCAGAAAGAGAAAGAACAAAAGTTTTTTTTTTATGACAACTACGGTGAATATTCTTCTTGAGATACTGCACTATTAAAAAGCTGTTAGTGTTTCTCTGCTTTCAGAACCATTCTATTTAGAAAAAACAATGTCTCTGAGTAATTTCCTCTGTGCATCTGTGCTTCTTACCTCACCTAGTACATTATTAGGGAAATTTTTTTCTCTGTGACTATTGAGTGAAACCAGATTTGCTTCCAGACAAGTGTTCTTCCCTCCTGTAGCTTGCCTGTTGATCATCCACCATCTGAAAATTTTCTTTCTGAAGGCAATACTAAATACTTTTCTATATAATGTGGTAGTCTAAATGTCACTACGAAATTAGTTTAGGAGGAAGATCTATGCTCTGAAAAACTGTCATTAGATAGAAAAAGAGATACTGAAATTGAAGATAACACCAGTGGGTTTTTTTTCCTCTCCCTAAAAGATAAAGAACATTATTTTATCTGTATTTACATGCTTCTGGCAATAGGAGACCTGGGCTACAAAAAGACAGGTTAGGTACTCTGACCAGACATATATTACATGCAGATACACTCAGTACCTCCCTGCCCTTTTTTGTCTAGCTCAAAGCACTATCCATTCTGCTGTTAACAGCCTCTCATAACTCTTGAGGTCTGTGGACCAGACAGTACGACTTTGTTGGCATGAGTTCTTTTTACTCCAAATCAGACACCCCCACTCCATGGTCTTTTGTGGTGTACATGGCCTTAAGCACAAGGAACAGAATTTCCACCTTCAAAGGAGTGCAATGTCATGGAGTACCATTCTCTCTTCATGCTCTCCTATTAAAAGTGGATGAGTCAGAAAGGTAGACATTACAATCTGTCAAGTTGAAAAGGAACTTATCTTTTAACAAGGCACTTTCCAAGTTTTCCACATGGTGTCAGTGGCTCCTTTTACTTTTTACAAACCAGGAAGTTAGATTAATACCCTTGCAAAATCACTGTTTGCAAATGTTGCCCCATTTCAACTGTACATTGAGTCTGTAAACACTGCTCAGATAATTCCTCTATCAGTGATGCTTCGCACCTTAAAAAATTGTTGCATTTGCACTTTCAATGAAGAATTTATTAGTCACCCTCTTTGAAAAATCTATTTCAGTAAACGCTTCTCTTTAGTGTTTAGCTTCTCCCTGCTAACCAGATCTCCTTTTTTATTAAGCAAACATTCAAAATAAAGACTGCCCTTCTTTAATATAAACAGACTATCACAGAACAAACCCTACATCCAAAATACTATCCATTGACAAAAGTGCTACCCTTTCCACACACTCAAGAAGGCTAAAATAGACATTTTACTCTAATTGCACTAAATCAATAGACTGTCCTGCAGAACATTATTATTAATTTATGACTCATGACATGCATTACAGCCACAGCTATTTTTAGTGCCTCACTAAAAAGGAAGTATGACTGCATTCAGAACACAGGGACTACATAAATATGTGCATTGCAAACTTAAGCTTGAATTTTAGATTTGCTTCTTGTTAAAAATAAATCACAATAGGTTTCTTTGTATTCCGAAAAATTGCAAGTTGCCTCTTTAAAATAGCATTTCAAGTGGCATTCAGTGAATGTATTTTGTGACTTTTGGGCTTTCAAGAACTTTTATGAAGAGAAGGATAAAAGTATTTTAGCATCATTTACTGCTCCACCTGTATACAGCACTGTGTTCTGGCGATGCATTAAGCCACCTAAACAGTGCCTTGCTGCCACATTTTCCTTCTGGTGATGCCCAAGCACATTTTCTTTTCAAGATTGTGTGTATCTGCATCAAGATCTTATCTTGCTATCTGGATGGACAGCAAAACCATCACGGTCTTAAGATATCCTTCAAAAGACAGTTTAGATACACTGACTGTTACTGAGATGCTAATAGCCCACATTTCCCTCCATTATCTTTATACAGTCCTTACTACTATAAAAAAGTAGTAATATTACTATAATGTTCTTTATTCCTGCCTTTAGATATAGACTGCAGTGACCTAAGCGCAACGGTCACCAAACAGCAAAGGAAGGAGTACCTCCTTGCCTACAGATAGAACCCTGCCTTTAACAGACTCTAGAGAACCCTGCAGAGAAAGATTATGGATATACTTGGTAAGGTTTTCATTTTTTGTCTCAGTTCTTTTCTGTTCTGTCTAAGCTAGCTACTAGTGAAATCTCTGAAATCAAATATGTATGGAGACACTCGCTCAGATTTACAAGACCTTTTTCTTAGCCATAAAGCCTTTCAGTTTGGAATGCCCTGCCCAGTCAATCACTACTACCAAAGCCCATAAAGAACTTATCTCAGGCATCTGAAGACTGCAAAGCACAGAAAATCTGGCTAATGTATGGCAAGACACAGGAGTCAAGCTGGCACAGAACCTTGAGTTTGTGCTTCCAGGCATAGTCCCTCTGGGCATGAGGGACAGGCACCTGTTCTTACATGCAATCATCATGTCATACTGTTTCTGGTCTCTCCACACAACCAAATACTTCCCAAACTGACCATTCACACACATCCCAATTATCATATCCTAACACACTTCTGCTCTCCAACATTCACAATTGTAGCACCAAGCGCAAATAGACACGTTCAGCTCCAGCTGCACCAACATACTAATAAACTACAGGCTGACACTGAACCAGTGGAGAAGCTTTCAGGAGAATCATATGTTTCGGAACTCTGTGGAATCACTAGTTTTGATTTTTGTTTTTTTTTTTAAGCTCTAATGTACTCTGGTTAGCGTCTTCTTGTGTGCGTAATATGTTTACAATAAAACACATAGCTTTGCAATTTCTGTAGCTAGAAATTATAATAGGGGAATCATTAGTGTTACAGAAAGTGCTATTATGAGGTATAAATATAATCTACACCTTTGAATCTATATGCAGAACACAACTTTTTAGTCTGCTTTTTTTTTTTTAATGGACTATCAGTCACTTTGCAAGAACTGGGAGACTTATGAATTAATAACAGATCACAGACTATTTTTCTTTTAGGTTAGTGCTGGAAAATCACTTCTATTCATAGACTGCATGAAAGGAATTACTGACCTCAATAAGATACTGAAAAAATCCATCTAGTGCTGAAAAGCTACTACTGCATCTATTATTATAATTAGTCTTACCATTACAACTCACTGTCAGGCTGCACATGAAGAGAAATGTATGGCCTGATCTAAAGGCAGTAAAGGAAACAGAGTGATAGTGGTACATTTTCTGTACCATATGTTTGACCAATATTTACACTTGTTGGCCACATTTTTCCAGGGTAAGAACTTAAACATACCTCTGTCTGCTCCTACATTTTCTAAAATTCTGAGTATTTTCCAACTCCAGAATCAAAAGAAAATTAATATATGTAAAAATCAGGGGTTCATTCAAGGACTACTGATACTTAATTTGAAATATTGATTACTCAATAGTCAAAATACTTCACTATATTTTACTTTCATTTTCTTTTTTCTTTTTAAAGACAGGAAATTTCTGAAAAGAAGAATTAAACACAGTATAAACTAACATCTGCAATAACCCCCAAGCATGGAACCTGAGCTGCTGTATCCCACAGCAGCGTTACTTTGTATATCACTCTGAGTCTTATTTTTGCTCAGTTTCTGTGGGAAACAGCTTGGCTTACATTTTGTAACAGAAAGGAATTACAAAGCAAAATCCAAAAGTCACAAATATTCCCAGAGGTTACTGATGAAAGAAATAACTGTGAAATTAGTGACATTGCAGTGTTACAACCTTTAAACACGTAACACTGGATAAGCAGGCAAAGAAGTCACAGCCTTGGAGTACTATCAGTTATGAACCCGAGTGAGGATACAGTGAGGAAAAGGACACCTTGTAGATGAAGCAAGTGCAAGGCTACTACTGCTCAGAGGAAATCACAAGTATTCAACATGCAACTAGTGGTACTGGAGTCTGCAGCAAGGGAAGCCGGGCCATGTCAGTGGCAGGAAGGATAGAAAAGCTTGAGAGCTCCAGGAGAAAGAATGCAAAAATGTGTGGTAAACACTGTTTTAAGATTGCTCTGCAAAGCAAGAACGGAGCAATCTGAGAAATTCCTGATTCCAGGAATTATGAGTGGCTGTGCAATTACCATGTACAATATGCAGACCATCCCCTTTAAACAGAAATTTCCATGCAAAGAAAATCCAAAGCTTTACATAGGCCACTGGAGTACTTCTATATTTTTCTATCTTTTCTGAGGGTAACTCTATGAAAAATTCATTTGAATGAAGATAAAATAAGGCATTTTTCAGCTCATTACGTGATCACAGTCTAAAGTACACTAGCATAGTAAAGAAGAAACCCAAGCGATTGTAATCTCTTCTTTTTCTTTGTGAGGCTTTGTACACTCCCTGTGTATAGCAGAAAAAGCTTTATTCTTGAGTGTATACTAAACCAGCATCAATTTAGAATAGCACATACACAGGATGTATCATTTTACATTCCTCCCATGTTTGCAAGTGGAAGTAAAAGAAACACATCAAGGGAGAAAACGTGATTCACTAAAACCAGATCCTGTTTTAAGCAGTGCACAACTTACATAGTAGATCTTGCAGGCAGTAAAAGCTATAACCTACCTCAGAATCTTGGGAAGGAAATAAAAGCAACATCTCTGGAAACAGAATTTTACATCTTTTGAATGTATTTTCCAGTTTTAACAGGCACAAGCAAAATTCCCTGCAGAAAATGTATCAGGAAGCACAAGTCATCATACACAGTGAAAATAGGAGCAAAATAGAAAAACTAGCATCCTGGATTATTGACATAGTTTGGCCTCCATTAAAAAATAGTTTCTGTGAAGCTGGGAAAAAAAATAATAAAAAGAAAGGAATGCTTCAGTTCATTTGTGCTATAAAACACACTACTCAGGACCTAATAATACAGTGTGCCACTGCAGATCTTACAGTCAGATTATGACTTCCCCTTACGCATGGCCGAGCTGTTCCTCTCACAAGTAGTTCTCCACAAAACAAAGACAGATGACTTGAAAAGACACTGGGCTTTGTCTTTATCTTAGATGAGTGTAATTCAGGAAAAACTGCAGTGAAGTCAGTGGGATTACAGTACTATAAAACGGATGGGAGAGCAGGATGCAGCTTCCTGCATGGCAGTGTACAAGTGGCATTTTAAAGCCACACTATGAATTCAGCAATTTCTTTTGCTAGTCTGGAATCATTTAATGACTTTTTCCTTCCCTCCTCCAAACATGACAGTGTGTCACCTCACTTCTTCACTTTAAATTCCCCAAAAGTCTAATTTAGCATCACTGAAGCTTGGTTTGCTCTTCATCTGCCACTAAGCAAACCTTTGCATGTGAGGAGCCCCCAGCTTAGCCCGGGGGCCGCACGCTCCTGCTGGCACTCCAGATGTGGCCCAGTGCAGCATCAGCAGTGCAGAAAAATGTGACTCTGTCTGGTCCTCTGCACAGCAGCAAGGCCAGAGAGCGGCAGAGGACCCATTATCTGAGTAGATTTCCCCTGTTAGGATGGGTTTTCAGCGTCTATGGGAAGCTATACAGGAGGGATTTTAGCAAAGTGCATGGAGTGGCAAGAGGGTTATAACACAAGGGGGATTTCTAATGCAGTGCACAAAGAAAAACTGCATTTCATATCAATGACATTTAGAGAAAGGAAATATGGAAGAGAGATAAAGGAAAGAGGGGACACTTCTACCTGGTTTTAAGGTTCCAGAAGAGGCTCCTTGTCATGGGTTAAAGACGTGGTGCACAAGAGAAAGCACCATTGAGTCTTCTGCTGATAATCCTACCATGTGCACTGTGCTGCTGCCTGCTCACTTGAAGCACTGTGATGGGCAGCAGGGAAGCAAGCTTCATCTTTAAATTGTCTTTAAATTGAGCTTTTCATCTAGTTATGCACAAATTCTACCAAAGGTTTTCAGGCCTTATAATATTGCTAACATAGCAAGGAAAAATAATTCCCTCTGCTTTAGGGATCATCAGGTGAAATTCTGTGCTTAGAGATATGCATAAAGTTGGGCTGCTTAGTCAGAATGCTCCTTCCTAGCTTTGAATATAGAATCATAGAATCTTAGAATAGCTAGGGTTGGAAAGGACCTCAAGATCATCTAGTTCCAACCCCCCTGCCATGGGCAGGGACACCTCCCATTAAACCATGTCACCCAAAGCTCTGTCCAACCTGGCCTTGAACACCACCAGGGGTGGAGCATTCACAATTTCCCTGGGCAACCCATTCCAGTCTATGCAGCTACCTCTTACCATTGTCTGTCTAGAGTGTACAGACTAAATAACGCATTTTCCTAACTAAAAATTAATTAATGAAGCTTTTCAAACTGAACTTATTAAGTCTTTGAAAGAAAATGCATATAACAAAACCCATCTGTTTTTTAAAATCAGTAGGGCAATGGATAGTGAAGAGTGTTTGCTTAAAGTTCTCAAAGAAGAGATTTAAAAATACATGGTACCTACATAGAGTAATACTTAGAATAAATTATTTAGTTGATATTAGAAGTTATTTGCATGTTACTATATATCATTGTTGTCCTGGGTTCAGCAGTAGCAGCAGTCATTTTTCTCCTTAGTAGATGGTGCAGTGCTGTGTTTTTGACTTTCACCCTGGAAACAGTGTTGACAATACCGATGTTTTAAGCTACTGCACAGTAATGTTTATAGTCTGACCAAGGACTTTCTGAGCCTCATGCACTGCCAGGGAGAAGGGGAAGCCAGGAGGAAGCAGAGACAGGACACCTGACCCAAACTGACCAAAGAAGTATGCACATCATCCCCACTGTATAAACTGGGGGCAGGCACCTGGAAGGGATAGATCAGTGCATGGTCGGGCTGGGTATCAGTCAGCGGGTGGTGAGCCGTTGTATTCTCTTCCCTTGTTATTTCCCTTATCATTATTATTATTGGTGGTAGCAACAGTGGTTTGTGCTATAACTTAGTTACTGGACTCAAACTGTGGGAGTTACATTCTTTTGATTCTCCTCCCCATCCCTCTAGGAGCTGGGGGAGGAAGGGGGAAAGTGAGCTAACGACTGTGTGGCTGATTTACAGCTGGGCTTAAACCACAACAATCATATAATCTTCTCATGTTTTCTATAATATGAGGTTCAATGTGACAGGATAGGACAGGATAAGATAGCAGTGGAACTGATAAGAGATGCTCACAGTTTGTGCCTGTTCCTGTAATGTTGTTGCAGTGCATTTGCAGGAGATTCAGCAGAATCATCATCCAAAATTAAGAATGAAATACTTAAGATATGATTTTATCATATGCTGAAGACAGACCTTCCTGCCAAGCTCTGCACGGGCATCCTTACCATCAACAGGCTGATTTCTAGAAGTACAGTGTAGTGGAACAATAGTCTATGGTAAATATAAATCTGAATTTCGCATGAGACTTCAGAAATCAGTGGTTCTACTGAGGTCTTGTGGTAGCATGGGCTTTTTGAATGGTATGTATTGAAGGGCTTTGTGGATTCTTTCTGGCCTCATGGGAAAATACATGTCTCTTTGCAAATGAATGAACAATAAAAATCTCAACTGTACAAAGCAGTAGAGAGGAACAATACTGCTTCTCCCTAGGGAAGAACTACATGCTTTTTCTTTCTTTATCTAACTTCTATAGGTTTGCAAATGCTTGTAAGCCCCATGAGTTCCTCCTACTGCCTTTCTCAGCAACTGGCTTACCACTGAAGGAATCTGCGGCAGGAAGTGTTAACTGAGTTGTAATGAAACCCCAAAGGCACAAATTACATATGCCACCATTTTTAGCATGGGTTTGTTGTTTTTTACTTTGCACTAGAGAGAAAACAGTTGTCAAAAGCAGTTCTGAAAAGTAATTCTCCATATGATATTCCTGGTTACAGGTAGCTGGTCAAAACAGTTTCTGGGTAAAAAAAGTTTCTTTGCATGACACAAGCATTCTCTCTGCCTGTTCCCTGAGACTTACACTTTTATGAACTCCTTGCACACAAAGTATTAGCAAGACTATCAGACATTTCACTTACTATACGGTCCCTAAACCTCAGCACACAGTGGACTCCTTTTCACCTGTTGGTTTACTCCAGACTATAGGCCACTTTGCCTTCCCCCTTAACCAGCCCTTAAACTTTTGCATGGATGGGACGTTGAGCAACCTGGTCTAGTAGAAGGTGTTGCTGTCCATGGCAGGAGGCTGGAACTAGGTGATCTTAAAGGTCCTTTCCAACCCAAACTACTCTATGATTCTATGTGAACTGCACCCTGGCACCTCACAATGTATGAGCACATGCAGTGGTAGCTGCCTTTAATGACTGCACCTTGCTGTGCTGTGGGCAAAGGCTCACATGGCATCTTGCCCAGGGAGCTGCACAAGTGTGGAGACTGCCAAGCCTCCAAACCTGTCTGAAAAGAGAGTGGCAGAGCCAGTCAACATGCTGGGTTCTGCATACAGAGGTGGGCATGGACAAAGGGGAAAGAACCGCAAGTGTGAGACTGGGCTGTGTTCCTGCGAAGCAGCATGTGATAAACAGCAGGAGCTGTGTTATAAAAAAATGTTTCCGTTTGTGTTAAGACGAGGACAACATATGGCTTGGTAACTGCCTTGAAATCAACTCTTGACTTGGCAGGGTTTAGCTAAATCAAATCAGCCTTTTGGAGGTTAGGCCAAGAGCTGCTTAAATTTCACAGGCCACGCTGCGTTTCATATGATACCTATTTATAAAATCCTAGCTACGTTTGTAAAGTTAGGATAGAAACAAAACTTTTGGACAACAACCAATTTTACAGGAGCCATCTGCAACCTCCTTGTCTTTAAACCCAGGCCACAATTTCAGCAAGTTGTTTAGTTCAGTATGAACCTGCAATAAAACTCCGAAGTTAAAGGCCTCCAAACTTTTGTAGGTGCTGCCCCATACCCAGGCTGACATTTGCAGAATTTTATCTAATGAGAGAAGCCAAATTCTGTATGTTTATTAAGAAGATGTAGGATTTCTGAAGCGATACTATCTCACATTAGTCTATAAGCCTGCAGTGTGCTTATAATTATTCTATTCAAACTTGTTCTTTTTTACATGGTATGAAAAAGAGAAAAACTTGTTTCTTGATCCAAACCTCTTCTCATCTACAGAAGTTATTTGCAGAGAGGAATTCTGTTACCAGGTACCAAGCTGCAGTCGCTACTCTCAAAAGATCTGACCAAGCAATTATATTTTAGACTGGGGTTTATGTACACATCAGGCTTTTCCCAGCCGTATTTGTTCTCTCTGTTTTCATATTCTAGTGGTGAGGTGAAATGTGTAAACGTTCTGCCTTTGTGAGTACTTCACAGAAGAAGACAATGGGATTTTTTTTACATATCCCACTTAGCTGTCTGCCTGCAGTAACAACAGCACAGGGCAGTGAGGGAATAAAACTGCTTATGTGCATGCATTTGCTGTCATTAAAAAAGTCAAGCAGTGGTTTTCTGCAGTAACTAGAACTTGAGAAAAATGAATAAACCATAAATCTGTCTAAAATCAGCCCTGCAAGCTCATGTTCTGTCTGCAGATTGCTTGTTAGAGCTCTGATGAATCCAATGACCAGCTTTTGGATTTTATATGCTACTGTCCCCTCTTCTAGGAAAAGGGAACTGAGGCGACTCTTTATACCTCATCACATGACTGCACAATTTCCTCCTAAACAGACACAATGTCCACCCCACTTCAAGATGTCATGCCTGTGATGCCATCAGCATCTGCATCTGATGGTTTTGAAGTCTAGATAAGCTTTATCACTCAAATTCTCTGTTGAAAGGATCATCTCTCTCAAGATCATAAGGGGGAATAGATTGCTTTCCAAATTTGCCATCAAAACCAACAGGAAATGATTAGCTTCTGACATCTCCGAACAGTTCAATAACTAGGCTGATTTGCTATTGCTGGTATTCCTCCAGAAAGAGTACTTTGCCTCTTGCACATTTTCCCTTTTCTTTCAGTAGTTGAGTAAGCAAGCAAATGAGGAAAATAAGCCTTAAGTATAAATGCCTGATCTTCAGTGTCAATAGCACTGATATACATATTTATCTACTGCATGGTGCTGGCATTTATCCATTAGAGAGCATTAAAGAAGACCCATGCAAGCCAGGGGAATACTAAGTTTGCCGGCAGCCAGACCTGTTTAGCCATGAGACTGGTAATGGTAATTACAGAGCTGCCTCAGGTGAGGAGTGCTCATTTAGGACAGCTTCCTGTGCCCTGTGTGCTGCTTCACATGGACCTCCAGACATTTAGCATCTCTTTGCAGCTGGCAGCTATTAAATTAGGAATGCAATGGCCTTTTTTTCTGTGACCTTTTGGGAATCTTGTGCACCAGCTCCTCTTCCCCTTGATTATGTCTGAAACCTAAAGCTAAGCTGGCCATGGCATCTCCAAAGCATCTCTTACATTGCCAGCTGACATTCAGTGGAAGGGTTGCCTCAGTATCTCCAGCACAGAGGGAGAAGATGTATGCACAGTAGAAAGAATATCAACCAATGTCTGAGGTTTTGCAGCCCCAGGAATGTTTCTCTCACTAAATACAGTCATATTCTCAGCTGCAGAGCTTACGCGAACCCTCCACCACAGTGACTGATGCAAATTTCCTCTAGCCCACTGCCCTTCCTGCCCGATAGATCTCAGTGCCTATGAATAGCTAATGCATTCTGCAGGAGCAGCCACGGGAAAACAAATTAATGTAAACACTAGCAGGGACTCCGATGAAAGAAATACAGCGAATAAAGCATCAATTCAGACCTCAGTCTTCTGCTCTCCATCACTGCATGCTCACCCACAGGCACTCATAAGGCCAGAATGGACAGGACTTCTTTCAGCTCTCCTTCTATTCAAGCTTAGTATGACTTTTTTTCACCCTATTTTTGTTTGTATTTCCCTGGCTGGAACACTGCTGTAGCATAATTTTGCTATATACAAATCTGTATCTTTCTATCAAAAGTTTCCAGTTAGGGAAGACCGTGTGGAAATATTCACTATTGCTCCACAGTCACAGTTTTTAAGTCAGTATTTCATTACAGGCTAGGAGAACAGGGTGCCTTTACAAATAACTGTGCATTTCCTGATCTTGCTGACTTGCTGAGTTTTTCCAGCCTGAGAGTTGATGAATCAATATTACATTATTATTACTAGCACCTACAAAAACATAATTAGAGTGCTAAATATTATTTCAATGCTTTGAAAATCTCATATCAGTTTCAATCATCTGCCAGCTCATGAGAAGGAGGTGGTAACTTATGGGGAGAGCAGAAAAAGCAGCAAATTTTTCAGGGTAGCTTGGAACAATTCACAGGAGAGCAACAGTGGCAATTGCAGAGCTTGCAAATGATGATCAATAGACAATCTTGAGAGTGAAGTCCTTTCTGTGGCTATGAGATATCTACATCAGCTCCCTGTGTGTTAGGCTGTGGAGCAGGGTGTAAAGATTGGATCATGGCCTGAAAATGCTGCAATGCCCACTGGACATATCCTGCGGACAGACTGTGGCAGCAAAAAGCAAGGATGAGGTGGGTAAAGCTTGCTGTGTTCAGAAACTAGCTTGGAGTTGCTAGATGGGCACTGTAGATTTGAAGCATACAAAGAAAGTGTGCTTATGGCCCAGGGTGCTTCTGCAGCTCTATCTGGCCAGCCTGCAGAAGCTGAATTCCCAAAGATTTAAAAAACACTGCTGAAAGATTTTGCAAGGGCTACAGACCCATTTATTCAGCCATCTGCCCCTTTGCATGTTTGAACACCAGTAAAAATGCTATCATTTACTGCCGACTTGAGACTTTGTGCAGTCTGCTGGAGCCACTGCAGCCAAAGTGTTGGAGGTAGTGTTTTCTTTGGATCTCATCATCTCTGACTTGCACACATGAAACAGTGTGAGCTGTTTGTGAATTTAATTTCCTTTACTGTTTCCACATGCCTGCAGATGAGTGGGATGGTGGCCTCATTTCCACATTGCTGGAAAGGAGATGGCAATGCCTATTTCCCTGGCTGAATGTAAACTGACACTACATGAAAAGTTTTCCCTCCAGCATGAAGCATCCCTTAGTGCATTAAATTAAGAAACTGGCCCTAAACAGGCAATGCTGACTCTTCTATGCTATCCTACTCTCCTGTCTTTAATAAATATGCCTTTCCCCCCCTCCTCTACATTTTTTAACTAATTTTTTTAGCTTTTTCCCCCCTAAGTAGCTTTCTGTAGGTGGGTTGAGGCAGTGAGTACTACTGCCTACTCCAGATCCAGCTTCTCTGAATAGCAGCTTTAGGTAAAGGTTCAGCTTCTTATAATGATCATATGTTACAGAAGTGCTGCATTAGTAACTGTGGATCCTCTTTCTAATAACGTTGATAGTTAATACAGAATTTTTTTTGCTTTTTTTTGTTGGTTTGTTTTTTCCAGCAAGCTTTGGAGAGAAAATGCCCAGGAAGATTTGGGTTTGGCTCTAGACCATGAATCTTCCTAATCCTACACCACAGTTCCTCAAATATGTTGTCAGGCTTAAATATTAATTTCAGATAGCAGCAAACTGTGTCAGGGCCTCATGTGGATCCCTGAGCATCGGACTATCTGACTTAGCAGGCTTTACACAGAGGAAAGAAGTATCCTAATCACTGAGACCAGACCAGCGTTGCAGATTGGAGCTGCCTTGAAGACAGACGGCTGCAGAATGGAAATGTTTTCTGGAAGTAGCATATAAATAACACAAGAATGGAGCTGGGAAAAAAAAAATGTTGCTTATGAAAGTTGAAGAAAATTTCCATATCAGAACATAGGAATAAGCAACTGGAAACCCCAAAGTCAGCCTGGGAGTTTTGGGGAGACTGAGGAGGGAAGGCTTGTCCCCACTGCAGCCCTATGTGGTAGAGCACAGCCACCAGCAAGTCACCTCACCCTAGCAGCATTCTCTGCTGATGAACCAACAAGGACAGGCTTCATGGGCCAGAATACTCAAAGTAGGCATTATTGTTCATGTTTGACTAGAAGCAACACTGAAATGATCCTCCAACTTATGTCTGCAATAATTCTGATGTATTCTAACTTACTACCTAAGCTGAAGCAGCAACCCTAGAAACTAAGGGATGCTCTGGCTCATGAATAGTGCTTCAAGTGACCCCCTCACTGCTGCAATTTTAAAATGACTAGTCTTTGAAATGTTGGCTATGACAATAATATTGTCATATGGGAAAAAAATTGCAGGGTTGGTTTGTTTTCAGGAAAGTTCAGATTTCTAGTCTTGCAAAGACCTTGCAAAGTCCTCTTAATAAACTCAAGACATCATTATCTACACATTTTTTATGCACAGGATGGACAAAAGACAAAACAATTCCACAGTTCCTCCAAAACTATTATTTCTACAGGCTGCAATTGTTATTTTAATAGGCATCCTACCAAGACATTCTCTCATAAAACAGGCCTTTTCCTCCTCTTAACAAATACACTCCTGTCAAACACTAATCCAGGCACTTGTGAGAACTGAGATGGTGGCTGGTATTAGTGACTAGACACTTCTGACTGCATCCTAATGCTTTGTTTCTCATAAGATCTTTTCCCAAGCTATAAAATGCAATGCCAGATTTAGTTTTTAAAGCCAGAAGAATAACACTAATAGATAGATGGGTGTGAGTTGTCACATACACCAGTGTTACAGTTAGTGTTACGGCTCAATTAGTAGCAGTCTTGAAAATCAGTCAGGACAGACAACATTTTTTGTGCTTTCTGTTGCAGTTCTTGAGTTGTACAGAAACTAAAAAAGGGTTTATGTTTATTGGTGAGGACAGAAACCTGGGACTGTAGTGCAGTTGTGTCCCTGACCTGCCTTCTCAGTGTTTTCTGTATCCTTTTACAACCTCATTTACACCCATTCATGTAACTGAACACTTTCACTTAGGTACCTCGCAGAGTTAAGCCATGCCTGGCTCCTGATGGGAAAAGCCAATGTGATTTGTTGTACAACAGATGTTAGGTATACGCAAGGCACAACTGCTTCTGGGTATTGCTAAAATTAACTCATGGGCCAGCTTCTGCTGGTCCTGCTTTGCATGTGTATGAGTACACAAGCCCCAACACTACAGAAATTAGCTGGAGTTTTACGCTGATTTCCAGGGGCACAAAGTAGTCTTTTTTCAGCTGTGTTCCATTTCCTGAAGTATACAATGTTCTTATTCTGCTGCCTAAGACAGTCCCCTGGCTACCAAAGGTTACAGGGAAAGTGAAATTAAGTTACCAGTTCACCCTCATACAGTACAGACATTCAGAAGGATGCGATGCTCTAACTCTTGCAGTGCTATTTCTTTAAAGTACCTAAAATGCATTTTCATACAGTTTACAGAGGCAAACTGCTACACATAAAGATGACATAACCTGATCTATAACTGAATTGTCTGATATCATTTTCATACTGATACAAGACTTGAAGTCAGTAAAGTCAGTCGGTAGTAAGAAAGTATGTACGTCTTTTGAGAACAATATTTAAATATACTTCTATTAAACCAGGGTTCATATATATTGTTTAAGCATTTCAAGATTAAATAAGTTTTAATTATAGCCACCACACTTTAAAAGCTTCTATCAGCCACAGAGCATTTCCACTGACTAAATTCCAGTTATATCTGATACGGAATTAACACTCACTCTGCATAATGCATTTCACAATTTCTATACTTCATTTTTATCCTGTGAAGTGTTGAGCATGCCACAGACTAAAATGTATTTCCTTTGAGAAGCATATGCATGTAACTAGTAAAGCTGATAAAAAGGCTCTAACAACAGAAAAGTTCATTTACATCATTCAGGAACAAAAGCTGAATGGCTGAAGTTAACTGCATGCAAATACAACTTCTCCCCCAAAATATATTTAATTATGTCATACTCAGGCCTGCTTATGTTTGTTTATTTGACCCTTATCTGAAATACTGATGATATACCCATCAGAACCATAAAGCAATAAGCTAGATAGGGAGTTGCTATGCATTGTCTATGCACTTGTATCCTCTTTTACGCAACAACGACAACTCAAAGATAATCAGAATAAGCATTAGTGTACATCTTTCTTATCAGACATCCTAGAAATAAAACCCCAAAATCAAGAGAAGCACTTATACTACTAAAAATAAGGTTCATGGACTACTGATTTGTGGTTAAGTGAAAGTCACTCCAAAATCTAACAGTCTGGGTTTGTCCTCATTTAACCCAATTCTAATTAAGCACACTAGAAATAAATGTTCAAATTATTCTTAAGCTTTTCTACTTTACAGCTTTGTGCAAAAACAGACACCAACACCAAGCAAAAAAAAAAATAGCAATTTTCAGTTTTTCAGTGCTAAACTGACAGTTGAACAGACATAACATTAAAAAATTCTTTTAGCAGAGGAAGCTTCATCCACAACTTGAAATGTCAATGGAAAGGTGCCCAGAGCCTTTGCAGTATCCTTTGTACACTGCCTTTGAACTATCTATATTTACAAGACCACTGTAAATATATAGCATACTGGTAGCATCAAGCTGAGGCTGAGGAGTAACATGACATTTGTGGCTGATGGATATATGTTGTACCTGAGGCTAGGAGGGAGATGTATACACATCTGCAGTGGCTTTTTGTAACTGCTTTCATTTACCAGCTCAGGCATGTGAATGCATCAGGCATCTCCCATCACAGCACTAAGCCTGACCTAGCTGAGTACTGGTCATCACCACACCTCTGCTTCAGCCATAGGAACCCAACAGGATCCTGCTCTGATGCTGCACCCAGTCTCAGGGTTTTCACTGCCGAGAGATCACTGAACCACTGGCCATGCCAGGATAGTGCAGAGGCACTGCCCTGGGCCAGGTATGGCCCTAGCTATTAGCCCAATCACTGGCCACTGCTGCTCCAGAAGTAATCCAGCTCTGGACTCTCCTGGGAAGAGGTTCACTGGATTCATGCCAAACTGTAACCAAGGTAAATCTTACTAGGCACGACCCAGTTCTATAAACAACTACCTCAATCTCTCTTTTGCTACTGATCAGTTAATTCACACAGCAGATAATTCAGCCATGCCTGAAATTTGGCTACATGTATAAATGAAAAAAAAACGATCATGAAATACAATTTTCCAAGTATTTTAGTACATAACATATAATTAATCTTTGCTGAACTTTTTCACCAGGTATCAGTATCATTATGATGTCACTCCAGTTGGCAAATATACAGTCCACTAAAATATCCAGCTCAAATAGATGCATAACTCCACTTACCAGTCTAAAGACCTGTTCTTTATTGCTGTTTGGAAAAAATAAATTACATTTTAGAGGAAAATAAAATGGTTACATTTCTTCCAATTTTCTTTGTAACTATCTCTCAGGGTATTATCACCTCCTTTTAAAACCAATTCGTGTCAGCTTCCACAGCACGAAAAAAGCAAATGAGTACTGCCAATAAAATATACCGTGTTATCTGCTGTAATCCTAAATCTTCCTCAGCATTGAGAGAAGCTCATCTTCCAGCTCATAAGGAAAAGGAAAATATCTCTTTTTTCATATGAAAGGCCCTTAGTACATTCTTTTTTGGAGTAAGAAATCACAAACTCACTACGCTGCTGTCTCACTGGTTTCTTACTGTTAGTGTCTGTGCTCTTAGGCCACTGAAACATAAAATTATACCTTAGCCCTAGATAAGGTGCAGCTACGCTAACAACAAAATGACAATCACAAGGAAAACAGTCTTCATATATATGCAACACAAAATGTAACACTGAGTTTGAGATTTCATGTTTAAAGGGATTGGAAAGTTACTATCAGTAGTACTTGACATTTCTATCTACAAGCATAAATGCATTTAAAAAACCACCCAAATGAATGTCATTATACACAGTGTTACTGATATACAGAAGAAAATGTCCAATGACTTCCTAAAAGTTAATTGGAGTCAAGAAAAGCGTGCTAGAGAATTCTGATCCACTAATCCAGCACATGGTTTGAACTCTCCAGACAGTTTGAAAAGCAATCAGTACATTTGAGAAACTGGATTTGGTTATTTTGATCAAAATTTTCGAGGGCAATATCTTGAAAGAAGAAAGATGCTGCAAGGAAATTAACATCTTTGTACAATGCTTTACAGATGTATGTTAGGTAATTCCTTGCTTTGAATACGAATTCAGATACATCAATTAGATTTAAGTTCTCTTCTGGGTATTTTCAACATATTGAGTTTATGCATAATTGGATTTTTTACTCCTGAAACACTTAATCAAGGATAAATCAAAGGCAAAATTCGCTTTCAGAAAAACCCTGTAAAATACAAAGAGAGCACTTCTCTATTTGCAACAGATCTGCCAGCTTTATTAAGTTTCCCTCATTTAGAGACTTCCTTGTTTTTTCTTTTATCCAATTAATGCATTAAATCACTTTGATGTGTTGCTTTTTAAATACATGGTATCTACAGTTATATAAAGTACTAGACACATCAGCACCATTCATTCCCCCAAACTGAGATAACAGTGCACTCAGCTCAAAAAGAGAGATGATTTTTAGGTGAGCTGATTATTCTCCAAGAATTTAAACAAACCTTTCATCAGTTTTAGAGTTACACTACTTAAGCTCTTCTTCCCTATAAAGTGATGATTTCTGTCATCAACTTAGCATGAGTCAAAGAGACCGAGTAAAAATCAATGGAGAGCAAGTGTTCTAAGACGAGTACATTTGAGAAGTGTAATCCTTTTCTTCCATCTTATACATATTTTCCAATAACTTACAATGCAGAAAAAGCTAACATGTGAAATCTAAGTGCAGTCTTCCTGTAAGCTCTTTTCTCCCTACCCTTGCATACCCAAAGGTGGATATTTATGGAACTTGCTATGCACCTGACAGAAGTGGCAGCATTCTCATGAAAACTGCAGACAAAAATAAGTTGTGACTAGAACATTCAGCAACAAGCCCTCAAAAGTGAGCTAAGCATATTTACGTAAGATAGCCCACAAATTGTACCTACAAGAAGCTACAATTATTACTATTGCCAATAAAAATATGGTCAGTTTGGAAAAATACATATTCACTTAATTCATCTCTAATTATTAAGCATGTTGCATAGAGGGACTGGTGCCATTACTGATGTCTGTATTTTATCAGCAGAAGATTAAAAGGCATTACAGACTTGGGTATGATTATAAAGTAGACCACTACCAAAAAGAAACACAAACAAACTCAGAACTTGTCTCAATCCCAGACCAATCTCCAGTGCTGTCTTTGCCTCTAAAAAGCCAAGTTCCAGCTTGCTCAGTCCTGAAGAGCACAAAAAAACAACTTTACCACTAACATCAATCTCGGTGTTGGAATTGGAATATTTGAGACCAGATTAATTCCCAGATTTAGGTGGATGCAGTTAGGATATCGCAACCTATTTCTACGAAAGCTGGTAAGTTTTATTGCTATACAGAGCCTATATAAATACATACTCAGTTTTTTACTGATACAACTACACAGGACACACACACACACAGACTCCACAACCCAACTTTACCAAATGCAGTTATAAAACCTCAAAAATGGGATGTGCTAGTCAACTCATGTGTATCACCTATTGGGTGCTGCTGTTCAGTCAAGGTGGTACAGCTCAAGAAACTGTTGTATGTCATTGCCATGGCAACATGGGATGCAGCTTCCAGGCATGATGCAATCTGATAGCCCAACTGCTCCATGAACTCCTGCTCTGCCTGGAACTAAAAGCCACGCTGAGAAGGAATAGTACTTTCATTTCTTCAACTGCATGGTTGAAGAAATAAAATGGGAAAAGCTGGGACAGCCTTAATACTTCATGAGAGGCTTTTGCTTTAATTAAAACCTCTAGTTAAGGTTATGTGAAAGGTTCAAGCAGGAATATTGGATATTTCCCAATGAATTTGAAAAAGATGCATCTCTTAGAGTTAAACAATGTATGTCACAGGCTATAAGTAAGTCCTTAAAAAGAAAAAAAAAGAAAAAATCTTTTTTATGCTAATAAAATGCATTCTGAAATCTTTTTCTGTGTGTCTGAAATATACTTCCCTCTTTTGTAAGCTCTTTTATGCATTCTGTACTTGATGTATTTGAAATATGAACTTGAGTGGCTCTCAGCTTGTGTCAGCACTTCCACAGTGTAAACACAGAAAGCTTTACATTAATGTATATTACAGTTAAACTGTCATTCTCAAACTCCCAAGTATGCCTTTTTTCATTAACTATACGAATCTCAGTGAGATCAGAATCACTGCGTTAAAACAGCAATAAGAATGAGCTCAGCTATCCCAGCCCAGTGACTCCCATTGCTTCCCAATCTCTTTTTGGATCAAGCCTTGTTTCAGTTGACACCATCCTACAGTTGAGCAACCCAATATAGTGCCCCATTAAGGCCTCGGCAGTTACACAAAGTTAGAACAGCATAAAGCACTAGCCACTGCACCCCTCCTTTGCAATTTTTAAATTACTGAGCTAATCTGTAGGGATTTTTGTGACTTCTGCTTGTTTGAAAATGCCTGTTAGCAGCAGAAGCAGTTTCTACTTGTTCCTCCGGTTGCTTACTGACCTTTACAGAGTTTGTTTTTATAATAACATTTTCTTTTCAGATTTGGTTGCTGTACTATCACCAACATCAGGTTAATGGGAGGAAACAATAATATCCTCCTTTAGCAATTACACAGCTTCCTACTATGTCAATCTCTTTGTTATTTTCTAAACAAATGCACAACATTTTTCCTCATTATTTCTCCATTTGCCAGAAGCTGTGTCACAGGTCCTAACACTTTTCTTGGAGTGATTTATTGCCTTTTTCATTTCTGTTAATTTTGAATCAGCACTCATAAATGTAGGTGTACAATCTTTGGATAGTTATCTTTTGGTTTTTTTGTCACCTCATTGCATGTCTTTACTGTGACTTTTTCTGAAGTTATGAAATAATTAATTCCTGGTGCATCAGTGTTGTGAACATTTGCACGTAAAGAGCCCCCTCAACGCCCATCTTTGCCGGTGTAAGATGGTTCAGTTGAACTTGGGGGGGAGGGGAGGTGCAATGTGCCACTAGGAAAACAATTCCCATGGACTGTGTACAACATGTTTTATATGATCGAGGCAGAGGCGTAAGTCTCCTCCAGATGTCAAAATGCAAAGAATGGTGCACATCCCTCCTACTTCATGTTACATGTGTGAAGAGTACTTAAACTTCCTTCTATACATGCATTTCTAATGTCAGATAAAGAAATCTCTCAGTAATTTCTTGTGGGTGGTTACCCAAATGGCAGCATTTGCAGAGCTTATCAGGATACACTCTGTTTTGAAATTCTTATGTGAAAGCATATTTCTCATTAAGAATTCACTGGTCACTGTGGTACTTCTTATATACCTCAGTCATCTCTTCATTGCTCTTACAATACTTCTCAGTGGTAAAAAAAAGAGTGTTTCAGGAAACAAAAATATCTTCTCCAACCAAATGTGAAATAAACGGATTTTCACTTTGTCTTCAGTGCTGCGGTTGTAAAAGCTTGGCAGCAGTTTTTATATATAAATTCTAAATCACTCAACCCTTTCATAAAAGCCTAGAGCAACCAGTTGTTCATATGTGGCCATTTCTTGCTTCTTTTGTACATGATTTTAGCCTGCTCTCTCTTTTGTAACTCTCCCCTAGTCACTTCAAAAGCAGCATCTCAAAGCATTTGGGAATGTGGCTTTTTCTCAAGTGACATCTCAGAGTTGAGAGACACTTGTGAATACAGCTAAAAGTTACCACTTCACTATGGAGTTCAGCCTCTAATTTCTCTGCAGGCAATGCTGCTGGTAAACCGACAAGTGGTTTGAATGCTCCTTGACAAAAGGGCCTAGAGATGTAACAGCCCAGAGTAAAAGTAGCTCTCAATGGCCAAAGTTAACACTGCTTCAAAGGACCAGATAAAACAAATATTGGTGAAACAAGAACTACCTCACCCACATGACATGGTTTGTTTATGTTATACAGTAACACATATGACACAAAGTGCAATTTTAGTAACAGGAAATTTGTTTTGCCATTGGATTGTGTTAACATGGTACCTAAACTGCTGTT
>JASSUY010036589.1:52228-62920 GCA_032466535.1 Forpus xanthops
TGAGAAATTTTTCCTGCAAAACAAGTTCACTCAAAGGCTGTTATATGTGGTAATCCTGCTTGGTCCCTTGTATTTTTATTGGTAGGATTAAACAAGAGAAAAGCCAAATCAGAAGTTTTCTGTACTAAACGTTGAAGCCCACCACAACCAGACTTTTGACAGTTGGATTGCTTTGGCAAAAGGACTGACGGACCAAGAATAAGACTACATGCTTTAATTAGTGCAGTGCCAGGCATAAGATAACATTATTAAAGTCAAAACTTTTGTCTCCAGAAATATGAGCACTGGCTACACCAAATACTGCTAACAAAAATTTTATTATCCAGAGAAGCAGTGAATTTTTTGGTCATTCTTTTTCTTAGAGCACCTTCACTGAGATTGCCTGAAAAATTTCAATAGATTCAAATGAAACTCTACCCTCCATACACACAAAACCACCAAATTGCTTGCATAGAGAATAATTAAAAGAAATGGAGAACCTACAAGAGGATACTTAAGTACATACATAGGTACGTAAGATTCCACTCAGATTCCACTCAGCATTCTGTACAGCAAAACCCCTTCTTTGTGAATGTATGGACTTCAATGTAAGGAAGTATTTCAGGCATGGTTTATTGGTCTCATTTACATACAACTATGGGACTAAGTATTCCCACTGCCACTGCAGCATCCTCAACAGAACACACACATTAATATTATGTGAGAAGCAGGTGCCCTGGACTTAAGCATCTTCTCAGATACCAGTATGTTAAAGAAAGCACTTATATTTCAGGACAGAAAGCTGAATTGGCAGATGATATCATACTCTTGTATGAATGTAATGATGTCATAGATAGATATGATCCTGTAGCAATCAAGTTTCTCATAATTTACTACTATTTGCACAATAAAATATTTAGTTGTTCATAAAGAAAATCTCTGGTGTTATGGATTCAAACAGGTAACCAGGACAATTACAAAAATTATCTTCAAATGATCATGCAAAAGTGAACTTTCATAGGATGCACAATCACCAAAGAGACGTTGAAGAAGAATGGACAGGATCGAGTTCAGTTGCCCTTCAGAACAGCATATGCTTCTAGTCTGAGAAATGCCACAGGTCCTCCCAGATTTCAGATACCAGTTGGTTACTTACTTTTAACACAAAAAGGTCAAAACAGTCAGAGACATGAAACTTCACATTCACACATGTGTATACACCAGCTGTAAAAAAAAATACTTCGGCTAGCATGATTTCTGCAACAGCATGCGTGCGATGCATTTGTTGTGCTAAGAAACAGGCTTCTTTGTCCCATTTCAGGAGCAGCTCCAAATAATTTATGTACTTCACAAAGATGATAGAGTGTGAAAAACAGCACTTAGTACAGCTTATGTGTAGGCCAATTGGCAAGCAGCTACAGTCTCTGGGATACTTGTTAAACAGAGAACCACACTTTACTAGATAACCCCCTTCTGTCAGGACTTCCCCCATTGTACAGTAGCAACCGGAGAAAACAGTCCACACCTTGTATAAAGTAAAGGATCAGAGATTTCTTTTAAGAAAGAAAACAGAAACCTCCTTCCTCATACTGAGCCACTGCTGAAGCAGGGCTGCTCTGCTCTGGCTCATAGCCTTACCAGGAACATTCAGATGTCATACGGGAGCTGCTTTCCCCAGATCAGTCACCAGAGTGGCAACCATAAGCCAGGGGAACTGCCCCATTCTAAGGCCAGAGGTAACGTTCATTGAGCTGTGCATGTGTGAGAAGTATTTAATTGCCAAAGCACATGGATTATTAGGTACTCTAAGAATGCCTATCACTAAAGAGCACCAGCACACAGAATAACTCTCTTTGCATCTGCTCTATCATAGCAGAAAAAAAGCAAGTTGGGGCCATGGATCTGCCCCTCAATATGGCCAGAGCTCATTTTCATTGTTTAAACTCTGATTATCTTCATGTGAGTGAAATTGCCAGTGATGAATAATGACAATGCCATTAATAGGCTCCTGCTTAAATCTGTATTAAACATAGGCCCTCATAGAAGCAGAGGCTATGATGTCAGTTTAACAAAAGCTGACTGACATATTAATAAGAGGCTCATTAGCAAAATTAAATCTGCTGTTCACTAAGGGCTGATGGTATGACTGTATCTGCGTTAGAAGTGAGCACATTGGCACCTGGGATTTCTGGCACAAGACTGCTGAGGATAAATACTAACCACATAACACAGCAGCTCTGATTTTAAAGCACTACAGCAAGTGAAACAACTCAGAGACTTGCTGACAATTAGCAGATACTTTCTGCTGGTAGTGGGCCCCCTGCAATGCATATGTTCAAGTAGAAAGTTTTAAGCATGAATGATAGACTGCGACACTTGAGTGCCACTGCTACGTCTGCTATAAGCACATTTGGCTAATGTCCCCTTGTCACTTTTCTGAAATACCAACAAGGAAAACACAGATCCTCTGGGCAAATGTAGAAGAGGTGCAAATTGCAGTCACATCTCCCTGCCTTGTTGCAATATTACTCCTTTTCTTTGTAAGCAACACAGACTTGCTTGCCGACTCATGGCAGGTAGCCACAGCTCATGCTTGCAATAAGGATCAGTCACAACAGATTACCAATAAGTTTCATGTTACCCTGTTAGAGACAAGCTCCTGCCTAGAAAGAAAAAAGGAAAAAATCACAACTTTTTTATGGATCTGGATTTGATGCTACTCTTCTGAAAAGGTCCCCTCCCTTGCCCCTAACATAGCCACCCATGGCCTGTGTAAGGGTAGGGAGGAGAGATTACATTGGTAAAAGTGGCGGTCAAGTATCTTCAAAAACTTGTTGCAGGTTTTCCTATTATCCAAGGAAAGAAGCTACTGCTTACAGAAGGGGTAGACACAGCTTGTGGTAAATTAAACCTCCCAACAGGAGAATAAAAGAAACCCACAGGAAAAAAAAGCACTTAGACATAAGAGGTCAAGTCAAGCTGACTTTTAAGTGCCCACTGAAGGGTTCACAAAACACCCACAATCTCCCCCACACAGTATTTTGCATGAGTAATAGGCAAACAGCCATTGTGGAAGTCCAGGGACAATTCCTGGAAAACACTAACTGTACATGAAAATAAAAGCAGAAGTCATAACCATGGCTCATGAGGGGGGGACTCTGACATTTATTCTCTTAAGCTCATTAGCTCCTACACAGAGTCTGATGAAGTGGTTAGGAATGCAAACTGCTGTGATCAGAAGAGAAATTCAAGTTCTAGAATCATGATATCTTTCAGTGTTACTGATCATCAGTTTGTCATATCAACATATATCTTGAAAGAAAAGGTCACAGTAGCCAAAATGAAAATGCAATAAATTTTGAAGTTATTATAGTACCTTTTGAAGCTATAGTGCCTTTCTCTCGTGTATTGCAAAATGCTCGTACAGACCTCAAGCAAATGACATTGCTTTTCCCAACTTCATGAGAAAAAGTCACTCCAAAAAACTGAAACCTGTATAAAATGTTCTCCTACACTCACATATGGTAATATCAATTTCATGGATAATCCACACTTTCATTTACATTGCACCTACTGTAGATATTTTTGTTATGTACAACAAGCAGATAAGTATAAATAATTCCAGACTGCATGGGGAGATAGTTTCTGCTCTTTATTCATTGTCTTCCAAATGCTTCTTTAATGAAGACAAACCACCTCTTGCTGAGACAGCAAACCTTTTAAAAGTACACATTAATATTTCCAGAGCTTATTAAAACTACACCTTCTAAATTTTTAAACATTCAGCTATCACAACTACCACAATTTTAAGGCAGAAAGGAGAGATGAATTACAACACGACTCTGCATGCAGTGACTGAGCATAGCCATGATTTTGTAACCAACACACAAAAAGCCAAAAAATCACCCACTAGCTTTACATTTTTATATTAATTATTACGCATTTTAACACAGGTCATAGGAAATTAATAATTTTGTTAGTTCCTCTGTACTTTCTCCCCAGTACTACCTACTCTCAAACCCCAAAGTCAATATTGCCTCCAATATCAGTCCACATACTTGGTCTGTCTTTCCTCTTGAAATTATTTTAAGCATTATGTCAACAGACATGCAAATGAGAGCTTTTCTGGGAAAACATATCTCTCACAAAATTTATAATATTATGCTTTAAAAATTTTTTCATACCAATAAGATTTAACACAATCTCCATAAAGACAAATGCTTTAGAATTTTAAGTTCTTTGACCAGATGTCAGGATTAGAAAGTTACTGTAACTGCTCCAATAAAAAAGAGCAAATGAAATCATCCATGTTTCAAACAAATGTTTAAGTTTTGCTGGTTTCATAGGGAGTTAATGAGGTTAAATTTCCTGGCAGGAGTAAAAATGAAAGTACTGAAAGAACCAAAGTTCAGCATCACCAGTTCTTTTCAAATACCTGAGGAGCATGAAGACTTTTCAGCTTTGGTGTTATCCCACTTTTACTTTCAAGATTAACTACTTACATCTGAATGACTAAAGAATCATAGAACCACAGAACGGTTTAAGTTGAAAAGACCTAAAGATCACCAAATTCCAACCCCTCTGCCATGGATAAGGATACCTCACTCTCGTGTCATCCAAGGCTCTGTCAAACCTGGGATGGAGCATTTACCACTTCTTTGGGCAACCTGTTCCAGTGCTAATCACCCTTGCAGTAAAGAACCTTTTCCTTATATCCAATCTAAACTTCCATTGTTTTAGTTTGTTTTCCCTTTGTCCTGCCACTACAGTCCCTAATGAGGAGTCCATCCCCAGTATCCCGATAGGCCCTCTTCAGATGTTGGAAGGCTGCTATGAGGTCTCCAACAGAGCCTTCTCTTCTCCAGGCTAAATAGCCCCAACTTTCTCATCCTGTCTTGATATGGGAGGTGCTCCAGCCCCCTGATCATCCTTGTGGCCCTCCTCTGCACTTCTTCCAACAGTTCCACATACTTTTTATGTTGACACCACAACTGCACACAATACTCCAAGTGAGGTCTCACGAGAGCAGAGGGGCAGGATCACCTCCCTCAACCTGCTGGTCACACTCCTTTTGATGCAGCCCAGTATATGGTTGGCTTTCTGGGCTGCAAGAGCATACTGCAGGCTCATGTTCATTTTCTCATCGACCAGCACCCCCAAATCCTTCTTCTCAGGGCTGCTCTGAATCTCTTCTCTGCTCAACATGGAGCTGTGTCTGAGATTGCTCTGACCCTTGCACTTGGCATGGTTAAACTTCATGAGGTTGACATCAGCCCACCTCACAAGCGTGTCAAGGTCTCTCTGGATGGCATTCCTTCCCTCCAATGTATCAGCAGAACCACACAGCTTGGTGTCACTGACAAACTTGCTGAGGACTCACTCAATCCCACTGTCCATGTCACCAACAAAGATGTTATAACAACTAAGTAATTATGGATTCACACAATATGATATCTCCTCAAAGACAGTGCAATATGAAACAAACTGTAGAAGATCAGGGCAGAACTTGATCGTTGCTTGTATGAATACCTGAAAGAGAAACTCAGTTTCCTGCATGGTATCTTGGTGCAGCTATCTGCTGAAAGAAAAGGGTTACAGACAGTAAATAAATTCACCTGTTTAATGAATCAGACATATGCACAATAATATCAGGTATCAGGAGATGAAAATTAAACTGTGGCTATTAACTCTGCTTTCCAACCCTGCAGGAAGAGAATAAAAAACAAAACCAAAAACCAAGCCAAACAACTGATGCTCATGTTTGTCTCATTCCAGTTGAGAAATAAACACATCTATTGCAGAAAAGAGTTTTATCTACACAAGAGAATTCTAGAATCCTAGAATGGTTGGAATGGACCTCAAAGATTATCCAGTTCCTACTCCCTTGCCACAGGCAAGGACACTTTCCACTAGACCAGGTTGCTCCAAGTCCCATCCAATCTGGCTTTGTACACTACCAGTGATGGGGCAGCCATAACTCCTCTGGGCAACCTGTGCCAGTGCCTCACCACCCTCACAGTAAAGAACTTCTTCGGTATATCTAACACCTAATCTAAGTCTACTCTCAGTTCAAAGCCATTTATCTTTGTCCTATTCTCTACATGCCGTTGTCAAAAGCCCTGCTCCACATTTCTTGTCGCCCCCTTTAGGTACTGGAAGCTGCTCGTCTTTCTGGACGCACAAGAGAAAAAGGGGCAATGCAACTGTTTACCCGGCCTGGTAGGCATTTAAGTTTTTTCTATCAAAATTGTAGGAAATTCCCACAGGTCAATCTGCATTTATGGTTTTGGGGTTTTTTTTTTGGTTGTTTTTTTTTTTCTTTCTTACACACACCAAATTGGATTTCACAGTATGACCCCAGATGCTCAACTGGAAATTAAAAGCATAAGTTTATCTCATTTTTTCAATGGATCCTCCAGTTGCCAAAAGCACTCCCTGATGTAACCTTGTCCAGATACTCAGGGGTTTCTAAACAGAACCTAAGTGCACACAAAGCCTTGATGAACTCTGCTGGAGCTCAGAGAGTCTAACAGCTGCAAGTGACTGCTCGAGCCAATTACTCCCAGCAACAAAAAGAATAAACAATCACTACAGGAAGAAGGCTCCCTGCCAGTGAAATATTAATGCATTTTTAGGCAGCTGCTGTTCACTCTGAATCTTGGTTCAAATCTTCTCAAAGATGAAACTCCTTCTGTAAGTTGTTGCTCCTCTACCAGGTTTTACAGACTAGCAAGAAGAGGCAGCATGTTCTGGAATAGATTTCAGGAAATGTTCAGCACTTACTTTTTCAGTCAAAGCTCATTATAGAAAACAGCTTTATTGTTTTTCCTGTTTCAGGCAGTATTGGTTATCTGAGACACTTTACTCTGTAGCACACCAGTTGTTCATAGAAATAGTTCACAGCATACCCTAAATATGATTAAACCTCGCATTCCCTTGTTTCCCATAGTAGTCAGCTAACTATAACTTCTTACGAGTTACTGTTCTTTGAGCTTGTGAGCACATTTTCCCCGACATCATGTTGTGCCTCATCCCAGATGGGTGCAGCTGCTTTAATGACTCTTCAGCACAGATCTGCTCTTTAGGAGTCACTGATTAGGCATTTCAAAACAGGCATCTAGCACCACACAAACTGGTACAGCAACCTGAAAGCACTAGCAAACATGCTCCCTGCAGTTTTAGCAGCACAAGCCATGAAGAATATCACACAATTATGCACAAAACCATACATTATCGTATGTCTCCAGCAAAGTCAATACAAGGGTGTAGCCCACCAATGAAGCAAATAGGAAATTGCTGTAGCCAGGCCCTTCTTCATAAAGTGGACAAAATATCTACAGCAAGTTTGAGGTCATATTCTTGGATTTTTCATGCCACTTCAATGAATGAGTTTGTTAAATAGAGATTATTTCCACCAATGGAAGCAAACTCTTCAAAAACATTTTCATTTTGACTGACACTTACTACGTTTACACTGATTTCAAATTGAACCAAATACATTTCACTGAAGAAATCTTTCAAAAGAGCCTTTCAAAGCAGCAGCACTTGCAGCTGAACCAATGATAAAATGTCATGGACCTAGTCATAGTCATGGTACGGCAAGCACACTAAAAATAATAGGTGCAGTAAGAACCTCCAGTGATTGATACACATAAAGGATAGGGAAATCAGTTCTTCTGCTGGAGAGCAGTGATTATTAGGCTAAGCATTTCATAGGCTCATTCCTGCTCTACATGTATGTAACAGCTTTATGACTACCTTGCATTCCTCCAAGAAAAAAAAAGAATAAAGTAAAATAAAATCAACAGGAATCCACTCTCACATGCATGGAGCCTTTGTGTTTGTGACTATGTCCATAGGATACCCTGGGGTCAGTGGCATTACCTGAACTAACATGGTTGATCATAGAATTACAGAATCAACTACATTGGAAAAAACAACTTGAAGCCTGGAGATCTTCTTGCTCTTGATAGGAAACAGAGAACAGAGTTCCCCCCCACAAAAAAAAAAAAAAAAAAAAGGAAAATCCATTTGTTTTCAAGCACCGTTTCCACAGATGGGTAGGCCTGTAATTGCTTTCATCAATCTGCCTCTATTTTATGCAATAGGTCCATTTTCCAGTCAATCTTGGAAAGAACAAATTTGTTTGGAATAGCATATGCTCAGATGAAAATCTGATTTTCCTAACCTCTTTGTTTCTTTTCTTCCCCCTCACATTTTACACAAAATAATTGCTGTAGTGTTTCCTGACTACAGAATCTAGCATCAAATTCAACCAATTACCTCAGTTGATTACCTAGCCAGTCACAGAATCATAGACTAGTTAGGGTTGGACAGGACCTTAAGATCATCTAGTTCCAATCCCCTTGCCATGGGCAGGGACACCTTATACTAAACCTTCTTCAGAGTTTGAAAACATCATACTGGCAATACTGATACACTAATAAATGTGAATGTGAAACAACACTTCTTCCATTAAGCATTATGCACAAAACACCAGTTCAGAGCTGGAATTGTCAATAGATGAGTAGTTAAGGCTAAGAGATAAAAAAAAAGGAAAAAAAAAAAACAAACAAAAACCTTCCCCCAAATCAGTTTCCCTTTATTTACTAAGAAAAAGAGAATCTTAGTAGGGCTGATGGAGCTCAGCTGACGAGCAGTTGTCTGAATTCAGAAAGAACAATTCAGTAACTGTAAGGTTTGCTGATCTCCAAAGACATTTAAGAGGACCTAATCAGAAACAAAATCACTATGGCATTCAAGGCAAAGAGCCATTTACTGTGAATATGGCACACCTGCTTGTCTATAGGCAAAGGAGGCTGAACAGATGGCAAGAATTAAACTGGTAGATCCCAGATGGTATTTCTATGGTGGCCTGGAGTTACTCAAAGTGAAGAGATGACAATACCTGCATGAAGAACAATGTAGCTATCTTTCCAAATTTTGGTGTACAAGTAGGTTCATTTAAGTCAAGAACAGCACATCAGCAAATCTGATGGAAGACTGGACACCTCGAACACACTCTATCTCCTCCACTGCCAGGCTGAGCTGTTTAAGAATCTGGCTAAATAGGCTCCTATATCCAAGCATTGAGCTGCCTACTTCATCCCATTTGTTACTGTCACTTTAGTGTCTTCCACTATAATGTTGAAGTTCAACTTTCTGAACCCAAAATCTCAACTCTTGATTTTTCCATCTGTCTTAGTGACTAAGTGAAACCAGATTATGAGAGGAATGGTATCACTCCCAGAGCCTTACACTGCTTTACTCTAATGCGTGGACACTTGGAAAAGACTGCTTTGCACAAAACCACACAAAATCCCAAATGAGCTTCTAGTCCAAAAACCTGTTACCTGTTAAAATGAGCACTGCTGGATTCTGCCAAATGGCTGTGAATTTGCAAGTTTGCACAACTCTTCCAAGCCCCATCTGCTGAAAGCATCTTTGACACAGGGTACACTCACCTGGTTACAGGGTTGTTTTCTCAACAGTGTAACTAGAAAAGCTAATGATCACAATTTGAGGAGGAATATTTTGTGACATTTGTCGAAGTACTGTCAGATGACTGAAGGGCCATTCATATTTAGGAATCATCTAAGGAGAACACACTACTAAATAGCAGCAAACATGGTCATGTAATGTCTTAATGAGACTCTCCAAAAAATCATACACCGTATATTCCTGGGATTAGATTCTAACAAGCCTGTTTAGAGTTCAAAGTTTATAGAAGTAAAATATTAAGAACTAGACAATGCTGTAAGATGATCTCAACCTTAGTATCCTAAGTAAAACAAAACCATTCCTACCTGGAATATTTGACAAAATTGTTCTTCATCGATGGAAGAAGGCACCTGCTAGTTTTCAAAGCCAAGAGGCAAATAAAGGTTTTGCAGCAGCAAAATATCTTCAAAAACTTGAAACAGTTGGAGAAATACTGACTTTTTCCAAGAAAACAGTTTGGCTTTTAGTGCATGGTATTGATGAATTCCTTCACTGTCCTACAGAAACCCTCATCTAGAGCTGCTGCTAGGGAAAAATGTCTGTGTGGAAGGAAGAAAACTGTGTCATCACTTTCTTGCAACTCTTCATTCCTTTCCTAGGTAAGAATTACAGAGTTTTGTTAAGAAGAGATGCTGAAGCAGGGGCTCTCAAGGTCTCAACGATTTATCATTACAAGGTGATGCCCTCAAGAAACATACATTTAACAGGTGGCAATTCAGTCAATCACAGAGGAAGTTTACAATTTAATTTTTTAGAATTTTATTACTTCACTTCCAGGTTTTCAGTTTGCTTTTATTTTTTCTCTCTGTGCTTGGTACATATTTCAAAGAAGCTCACTATCAACTGCCAGAACTGCTGAAATTTGGTATCACAATCTGAAAGCTGCTTTTCAGGCTTCTGTTGCTTTTGCTTTTATTTTTTTTCACATCCTTTTTTTCCTTTGCTTCTACTTTTTTAAAGCACCTATATTTGTAGCAGGAAATATCCATTATCCCAGAGAAAACAAGAACAAGACAAAGGACTGAACAGGGTAGTCTGAAACAAGAGAAGTCTTGATGAGTTTCAGGCATAACCTGAATTTTCAACATCTTGAACTTTCTTTTTTGGTCCAGGCTTCACCTTTTTGGGGTTCCCTCCTCTCCTCCCCAGTAGCTCTGAGGCATGGCCATATAAATTCCTAAGGCATGAGCAAAATCACTGCTTCTAGAATGT
>JASSUY010036592.1:0-12955 GCA_032466535.1 Forpus xanthops
AGGTGCTGGTGTGCAGTGCCAGCACCCTCGGCATCCGGGAGCTGCAGAACATCTTCAAGGTCTGGCCTTGGCACAGGTTCCCCTTGGGCAGTGACCTCCATCTCGAGCAATGCCCCCCCCCCCGCCCCTGCCTCCTGGTCCTTGCCCACTGCCTGTACCTCACAACCCTCCAGACACACTGCCTGTCTGGAAAGGGGAGCCCAGCCCTGGCAGTTAGTCAAGCAGGACCTGCCCTCCATCAGCCCATGCTGACTGTGCCTGATCCCCCGGTTTTCCCACTTGTGCTGTTTGATCTTGCTTAGGATCTTCTGCTCCATGACCCTCCCTAGCACTGAGATCAGGCTCACAGGCCTGGAGGTGTCCTCTCCCTTAGCAAGGCATGTAGATAACACCCATTGCTATGACATTAGAGCTACAAAAGACAAGTAAGACATGTTCCTGAACACAGGCATGGAAGATCTCATCCATCCTTATGCGTGCCCTCTAAGCACGTGTTTGTGTCCATAGGGTACAAGGGAAGGGCCCCTGCTGTCTGCATTCTCCAAGTACACCATGGATGCTCCAAAGCATCTCTGTGCTTGGGGAAAGGAGACCTGCAGACCTGCCTGTAGATCCTTATCCTGAGCCCTGGGCACCTTCATGCTGAGCTGTCCTTGTGGAAGGCCCAGGCCATGGATGACAGTGCTGGTGGAACACAGGACTCGGGGACCATGGTCCCCCCCTTGCTGAGCCCTCACTGGCTGCCAGGACCCAGCAGCTGCCTGTGGGACTGCCACAGTGCAAGCAGTGCTGGGAGTGACAGCTGGTGCCACCCGCAGCTGGCAGGATGCAGGCAAACAGCGTGACGAGCGGGTGACAGTGCGGGAAGGGGGAGCGTGGCCTCGCTCGGAGCTGCTGGCCCCATTCTGCTGAGGGAGCAGCACCCTCTGAGAGACCCCGGGTGAGGAGGAGACATCCCCCACCTCCCCAGGAGCAGCGGTGAGCCGGGTCCTCTCCCTGACCCCAGGGTGCACCTTGGAGGGAGCAGGGAGCAGAGATGGGGCAGGCGGGTTCATGCTGTCCCTCTTTAAGGGGTGCTGGTGGGGTTGGGGCAGGGGCATGGGGTGCCAGGTACCAAGTGCCATCCGTGGCCAGGCTGGGAGAGCTCGATGCCAGCCCAGTGGTAAGCAGGGTGCCATGACCCCGCCAGGCACTTCTCCCTTCTCCAGCATCTTGGAGGGGTTCAGGTTGTCTGTGGGTTTCTCTGTGGCTCTTATTCATTTTGGTTCTCCTTTACACCCTACTCCTCCCCCCCAACAGGCAAGGAGAAGACAGCGGCCATGGTTGTGGTGGGGTTTCTCTCTCATGGATGCAAGAGATGAGCCCTTGTTGCTCAGGCACTGCAGCTGCTGTCATAACCCTCAGTGGGGATGGCAACCCGAATGGTGCTGAACACCACGGACAGCCTAAAGCTGCTCCCTGAGCCCGAGCAGTCCATTGCCCAGGAGGTGCTGGGCCTCCTCTGCATGGTCCTGCTCACACTCACCGCCCTGGTGGCCAACACTGTGGTGATGGTTGTCATTCTCAAAACCCAGCTTCTCAGGAAGTTCATCTTTGTCGGCCACCTCTGCATGGTTGACCTCCTCTCTGCCATTTTCCTCATGCCTGTGGGAATCATCTCCAGCTCCTCCTGCTTCAGCAGGGTAATCTACAGCATTGCTGAGTGCCAGGGCTTGATATTCCTGAACGTCTGCTTCATCAGCGCCTCCATCCTCACCATTGCCGTCATCAGCGTGGAGCGGTACTACTACATCGTCCACCCCATGAGGTATGAGGTCAAGATGACCATCAGGCTGGCGGTGGCAGGGGTGATCGTCATTTGGGTCAAATCTGTTCTCATCACTGTCTTGGCACTGGTGGGCTGGCCTCAAAACAATGGGGCCACCAGTGCCAGCCGCTGCACAGTGTACTGGAGCCCTGGGGCCCACAAGAAGGCTTTCCTGATCATCTTCAGCATTGCCTGCTTTGTTCTGCCCACCATCATCATCCTCGCTGTCTATAGCAGTGTGTACCGTGTGGCCCGGATGGCATCGCAGCAGCACGCACCTGTGCAGGCACAGGCAGTTGCACCAAGGCACCGCTCTGACTCCATCACCAGCCTAGTGGCCATCATCATCACCAGGAACCTGCCGGTGCCCAGACTGAGGCCGGAGCGCTTTCTGGGAAGCAACAAGGCCATCCTCACCTTGGTCCTCATTGTGGGACAGTTCTTGTGCTGCTGGCTGCCCTTTTTTGCTTTCCATCTGCACTCCTCCGTGGCCACTAGCATGGAGGCCGGTGGACACGGGGAGATGTTGGTCACCTGGATTGCCTACTCCTCCTTTGCCATCAATCCCTTCTTCTATGGATTGCTGAACCGGCAGATCCGGGAGGAGCTGGTCCGGCTCCGGCGCAGTTGCTTCAACCAGCCGCTGGGCCAGGAAATCTGTCTTTCCATCTCGGAGGCTTCTGTCCAGGAAAACTTCCTGCAGTTCCTCCAGAGAGCAACTTCCACACTGGAGACCCATGCCAGCTGCATCAGGCCCAGCCCCAGGGACAGGCTGGACCAGACCAAGGTGAGCTTCCCCATTCCAGGTCAAGTTCCTGAAGAGAGCGGCTGAGAAGCAGGAGCCCCTGTCCCACGGTGCTGGGCAGGAGGATGGGCAGGGAACCTGCCAGGGACCCATTGAACCTGCTTTGATCCAGCCTCTTGGATTTGGAGGGGTCCTTGTTCAGGTTTTGCCTCTTGTCTGAGCTTATGGTGGAAGACGGTTTCTCCATTCAGGAGAAGGAAGATCTGGGGAAGCCTCATCTTCCTTCCACAGGCTGGGATTGTCTCTAGTTCCACCAGCACAGGCCAGTTGCATGGCCCCTTCTGAAGACACAGGGTGCCAAGGGGCTCCTGTGCAGAGGCAGATGAGAGGGCACCTCCATCTCCATCACCCTGCTGGGACCACTTGTGAACAGCGGGGAAGAGCAGATGTCCCTTGTACCCTACCCAGGAGCAACGGACCAGCTAACACCACTAACACCAGTAATCCTCACTGAGCCTGGGCAGCTGTCATGGAGCTCACCATCACTGGCTGCTTAACCCAAAACTAATGCCTGGTGGAGGAGCCCCTGTCACTTACTAGTGGGACAGCACCCTCGGGGCCGGGGCTGGCCATGTTTGTGTTTATCCTGCTGGCATGGCAGCATGTGATGCCTGTAACCATGCCCTCCATGCGGAATGCTGGCCAGCCAGGGGTCTGTGCCAGCATGTTTATGGACACAGCTGCCCATGTGCCATGTGCCAGCCAAACTGGGCTGCTGGCCACTGGTGGACGTGGTGGCACAGGGTGGTGGTGGAGCCATGTGGGGCACCCCTGGGCAACAGCAGTGGGAGAGGACCAAGAGCTGCTTTCCCCCTCCAGTCTCATTGCTTCTGGGGACCCTCTCATGGGGTCCCTAGCACAGGGAAGAGGATTGGACACTGTTGGGGAATGCTGGAGGCATCACTCCCAGCCCACTACAAAGGCCCCAGGAATAGTGCTGGTTGGAGATGTCCTGGCCCCAGTAACAACTGGTGGGCTGGAAGAGAGCTGCCCCACAGCCTCTCAAACTGCCCCACGGGGCTCCGGGGAGACCCCAGAGAGGCTGGGGCTGAGAGCCAGGGGCACCCCTCCATGCACCCCCCATGTCCCCAGGAGCTGGTTCTGCTCCTTGTGTGTGGGGTGTCTCCACCCTGGGTGGGAGATGTTGGTATTTGTTTTCTTGTAAATTTTATCTTTTAATTAAACCAATGAAAAGTTACAAAGGAGGAAAAAATATAAACTGATATATACAGCATTTCCAAGCCAGCAGGGACCAGCTCTTGGATGGGGATGCTGGGAGGCGATTGCCCCAGGGTGTCCCCCCCACCAGAGCCAGGGGAAGGGGGACCATCAGAGAGGACAATCCAATGGGTGCCAGCCAGAGGGTGGGCAGGAGCAGGACAGCAGGATGGGCAGGGCGAGGGGCAGGTGATGGGGGTCCCACCCTGGCACAGGGCACTGAGAGAAGGGACAACAGGCCAGCAGGGACAGCTCCTCACCCCTCAGCACGAGAGCACATGGTCCCCGTGCAGGAAAACTGGGGAGGGGGACACAGCGCTGCTGGGATGGGCAGCAGGCAGCAGAGCAGCCTTTTCCTCAGTGGGCATCTGCCGAGAAGACCCTTCCCCGGGGCAGGGGACAAAGGGTCCACCCTGGGCATGGGGTGCCTGGCAGGGGCTGGGGACAGGGTGGGCAGCAGGGGGTGTCCCTGGCACAGGGTGACACCCCGGTCCCCCTCGCCCACCCGCTGGCAGGGTTCAATAGGGTGAGAACTTCTGCCGGTCGGCTTTCTTGGTGCCATTGGCCGCCGAGATCTTGGCCGTGTAGGTGGCAGTGCCACCGTTGGGGCCAGCCACAGAGGACGGGGACAGTGCCAGGAAGGACATCGGCTTCAGGCCGATGAAGTTGGAGAGGGAGATGGTGTAGGGGTTACCCAGCAGGGCTGGGTGGGCCGGGGCAACGGCGGGCAGTGCTGCACCAGAGCCTGGGTTGAGGGGCTGGTTGAAGCCCATGCCGAGGTCCATGGAACCAGGGCCTGGTGGCACCTGGGAGGTAGATTTGGCCGTCTCTAAGCTGGAGAATCAAAGGTGGTGATGAGGTGGTGAGGACCACAGTGACAGTGCAGGTCCTTCACCCCAACCTGCCCATCTTAGGGTCAGAAACTGCATGCCCCATCCCTTCTGGCACAGGTCTGCATCCTGGGCATCCTGCTGGGGAGGGCTAAAAGGCTGGTGCTCAAACCCTGTGGGGTCTAGGGTCCTGTACCCAACATCTCAGGACCTCGAAGCACTGCCCAGCTCATCCTTCCTGAGGATGCTGGGGTGGGGGTGTCCCCCCAAAGCTGCATTGGGGTGCTGGGGAAGTGCACCTAGTACCTACCAGTTTGTGATGAGGTACTGAGCCAGGGTGATGCTGACAGGGGACCCCGTGATGGTGATGTGCCGCTCGCTGGAGCCTTCGGTCTGGTTCCCAATCTTGATGTGGGCACCTGACATCTGCCGGATCTCGCTGATCTTGCTGCCATGCCGGCCAATGATGCAGCCGATGAGCTGCAGAGGCAGAGACTGGGGTGAGCTGGGAGCAGCCGGAGGGGCCATGCCAACCAGGGAGCTCCCAGGGGCTCACTGCCCACTCTCTATGTCTGGGAGCACTGAGGCAGGCACTGGGAGGGCAGGGTGCTGCTTTCCTTGGGCAGACCCTGCTTTTTGCTCTCACTCAGGGCCCTCCCTGGCTGGCATCACTGGGCTGACACATCCAGGGCTATTCCTTGGTGTCGGCCAAGCCCTTTCACCCTTCCTGTGCCTTAGTTTCCCTTCCAGCTGCTTCTGCCCCTGAAGCCTCTCCTGAGCTCTGACAGACAAGGCAGAGCCTCCCCTGGGTGGGCCAGTGCTGGCCCCTGCACAGTGGCTGTGGGGTGGGACACATGGATGAGGACAAGCTGTGGTCCCCATCACCATCCCGGGACATAAACGTACGTCATTGGGTACGAGGAACTCCTGGGAACTGCTCTGGGAGCTGGTGTCCAGGCCTGGAGAAAGAGATAGGGATGTTAGTGGAGAATGGTGGGCCTCCAGCAGCAATGTGCCCCCCCCCCACTCCACGTGCTGGGACAGTCAATGGCCCTGGGGACAAAGTTGAAGGACCCCTGGGGAGACACATAACTTGGTGCTGGTGCTTCCCCACGGCAGGGTTGGGGTCTCTGATGGGTGCAGGAACCCCAGGAAATCAAGGACAGGGTCATTCAGGGGGCAGGTAGCCATGCTGGAGGCTGGGACCCCTTCATCAGGGCTGGGTGTCTCAGGATGGGCATCTCAAACTCCAGCCCTGCAGGGGCACAGGAGATGCTCACCTGGCACCATGGGGGGTGCGTGGCCCAGGGAGGCAAAGGGAAGCGAATGCCCTGAGAGCTGCTGCAGCTTCGTCACCTGCAGGGAGCAGGAAGAAGGAGGTGTTATTCCTTGGAAGGAGGTGTTATTCCCTGTCGACTCCTGGGGCCGGACGCTGGCACTCAGCACCTCCCAGGACAGGCCTCTCCAGCAGGCACAGACACAGTGCCCATGGGATCAGGGATGTGCTGCCACAGGGACAGACTCACCTCTGCAGGAGAGACCCCACTGTACTGCCCCTGCATGGGGAAGCCCTGGGGGGAAGGAAAGGGGCATCAATAGGGGCCAGGTGGTGACCCCTGCCTCAAGCCTCACCCCATGGCAGGGAGGCCACACCAAGCCCACTGGAGTTGCCCCTGCCTGGAAGAAGCTGAGCCCCCCGGCCACCCTGTGCCTGGGGGGGGGCACTGAAGTGCTTACCTGGTTGGCAGAGAGCAGGATGGTACCCAGGGAGAGGCCAGGGTGGTAGGGGATGGTGGCCCCCTTCGGAGGCGACTGGAGAGGGAGGGAAGGAGGTGGAGGGGATGACAGATGAGGCTGAATGTCCCCATTGCCCCACAGGTCCCCATGAACCCCCTCTGCCACCCCCATGCCCCAGTAAGCTGGGTACAGCCCCTAGCACCACTGAGGCAGGATGCTCTATGGACTTGTGTGCAGAAGGATGCCAGTGCTTGGGTCCAGGTGGGCATGGGAAGCCCTGGTGAGGGGGGATCAGGGGGGACCAGGCGGCATGTGCCCCCTTGGGCTCTGCTCAGTACCTCCAGGATGACGGCGCAGATCTGCCTTACACACTGGATGATGGAGTCCGGCACCCCTGAGACTGTGACGGCCCGTTCGGTGGAGTTGGGCAGCAGGTCAGCAGCCACCTGCACCTGTGCCCCAGAGCTCTGAGGGGCAAAGGGAGATGCTGGGGTCCCTCAGCCATTCCACCCCCAGGGCTCAGCACCTCACACCTCCCCTGTACCCTCAAGGGAGCCCAGGGAGCTTTGCAGGACCCACTTGGTGATGCTCCACTCCTGCATCACCTCCCACAGCCCCTGAGGGACCATGGCAGCCCCTGTTCCAAGGGCTCTGTGCTCCCTGGGGGAAAAGGGGAGCCCACATCCAGGGCACCCACAGCCTCACCTCCCGGATCTCCCGGATCTTGGCTCCTGCCTTGCCGATGAGTGAGCCACATTGGCTGGCTGGGATGACCAGGCGCAGCGTCACCGGTGCTCTGCCTGCTGCTGCCCCATCACTCCCTGCTCCCAGGTCCTGTGAGGAAATGGGGATGCAGTGTTGGACCGCCAGGAGCCCACAGGCATTGGGGTACCCGGTGGGATTGTGGGGTTTGCCTACCTCCTCCAGCTTGAAGGCGATCATGGAGACAGCACGGAAGACGGCGTCGGTGGAGCCGGTGATGGTGGTGATGCGCTCGGGGCAGGACCCCTCCGAGATGGTGATGCGTGCACTGCTCTGGGGACAGTGTCACACCCCATCAGGGTTGGTGTGGGCCCTGTGCTCCATGTGTCCCCCCCCCAAGGAAGGGCTCACCATGGGAGGCTCAATGCCTATGGATCTGGGCTTTCCCCCTCCCACCTGCAGCCTTCCTGGGAATGAAGTTGTGTTTCCCCTGGGTCCACTCAGGACTGGGGGGGTCAGGGCTGAGCTAGTGGGAGTCCTCAGGTGCAGGCAGGACAGGCAGCAGGACCTGGCAGCCCCCCAGCATGCCCTTACCTGCTCTCGTATCCTCTTAACAGTCTCTCCTTTCTGCAGGGAGAGGAACAGGGCAGACGGTCAGGTCCAGGGAAGCCCGGGGCTGGTGGTGCCCTGGACCCCAGATCTTACCTTGCCAATGATGCTGCCGATCTCCTGCAAAGGCAGAAATGAGGGTGGCCCCATCAGCAGTCAGATCCCTGCCTGCCACATCCCTCCTCTGCCCATAAAGCAACAGGCAGGCCCTGCCCCATGGCCACTGGCAGCCCGTTGACACTAGGCCATGGGAATGGCCCCTCCCCAGCTTAGGATGCCGGAAGAAACCCTTCTGGGAATGCAAGGGAAGAAACCAGGATCCGGTGAGGAGCTGGTGCTCCCGCATGGTCCCCCACCCCCGGCACTGCTGATGCCCCCGAGCAGAGCCAAGCCTCCCCACTGTTACCTTGCCATGCATGAGCATGCGGAGGGTCAGGGTGATGCTGAGCTCTGTCTCCTCGAGGCTGCCACCCAGGCTGCTGGCTCCATCCTGCGATGCCATGGCAGGAGGGCAAGCTGAGCCTGCGAGACATTGCAGTTCCAGAAAGGGGGGAGGCCCCAGCTACCCCTCCCCTAAACCTGCAGCCTGAAAAGCACCCAAGGATGGAAGCAGGGCAGTGCTGTGCCCTCCTCTGGCAGGGGAGGCTTGCACGGCCCCATGGTACTATATTGTCACCCTGCACACCTTCCGGGAGGTCCCCAGAAGGGACTCACTGCTGTTTGTCTGCCTGAGCCTGCGGGCAGGTGCCTTCAATCTGCCCCACACTGGGCCTGGGCTGGAGCTGGCACTGTGCCTGCAGGAAGCCAGGAGCTGGATGGAAAACGGGAGGGAAGGGAGATGCTGTGGGATGGGGGTCGGTTTGCAGATGCTTGCTGGGGTGGTGGCACACAGGGCAGGGGGAGCAGAGCTGGCCTGGGTCACCTCACAGGCCATGCGAGCCTTTCTCTTCCTCCTCCTCCCTTCTCCTGTCCATGCACAAAGCCCCAAGGAAAACTGAGGCAACCTCCCTGATGGGGACCCCGAACCCAGCCCCTGAACGGAGTGATGCCAACACACGATGCCGCTGCACCCTGTCCCCCTCGAGAGCACCCCAGGGCCACCCCTCGGCCCCTGTGCCCGGGGGGGGGAGGCACAGCCCCGAGGACAATCGCCGTGTGTCCGGGCAGGGGTGGGCGGCTGCGGCACCGCTGGCTCCCGCAGGGCCGGGCAATGCCAAGCAGCTTGGAAACAAAGCAGCCGTGTTGGGGCCGGGGCCGTGCCTGCAGGCACGGCGGGGGGGCGGCGGGGCGGTTATTTTAGGTGCTGGCAGGACACGCCGCAGCTATACGGCACATCTCCTGCATCAGGGTGATGGGGGCGGGGGACAGGTTGGTAGCTCCGCACCCCTCAATGCCACGGTTTGCATCCCCCGGGGTGGTTCGGATGCTGCATCTTCATCCCCGTTACCGGCAGCTAGGGAATGGCTGGGGAAGGGGAATATTGCTGATCCCGATGGAGGGGAGGCTGAGGTAGGGTGTGTTGGGGGGTGTACCCCCCTGTAATCCCCCTCCCCGCAGCCTTGCGTGGTGCCGGGAGGGGCGGGCAGCCTCCGGTGTCCCCCGAACCCCCGGGATGAACGGCAGCAGGGACAAAAGATCCCGCCGGAAAGAGAACAACGAGGCTGGCAGTGGGGCAGGGGGAAGGCAGCAGGGCCATGAGTGCCCCCCACGGCCATAGGCATTGTGGGGGCTCCGCGGGCAGGGGGGTGCTGCCCCCCAGGTGAGCCACGGCAGGGATGGCCAAAGACCGCGGTGATGGGCACAGGCCACCAGCCCTTGCTGGCGTGGGGACAGCCACGGGCTGGGCACCGCCCGTCCTTTGGGGCACCTTCTGGTGGCAAAGGGAGGTGAGGGGTTGGAGGACACAGAGGAGGAAGCCCCCAGCCCGTCCCAGGGGGATCCTCTCTCCGCTCGCCCTCCTGGCCGCCCCGAGCCCCCGGGCCTGGCGGGTCGGTACCTTTCCGTGCTCCGCGTCCCTCCGCCGCCGGCCACCCCGCTCAGTGCCACATTGTCCCCGGCGGCGCCCAGTGGCACCCGGGGCAGGAACAATGAGCCGCTTGACAGGCCAGGGCCAGGCTGGCAGCCCCGGCCCCCACCCCGGTCCACGCCGGGGCCCCCCTCGCTCTTCCCCTCTCCCACATCCCTCCCTCCGGGATCCTATTACAGCGGATAAGAGACACTAAAAGGAACAATGCACCCTGGGTAAGGCCATCTGCCACCGCTGGGGACATTCCTGCCCTCAGCGGCCCCCCCCTTTGGCTCACACATCACCCCTCTTTGTAATTGCGTGGTTTTTTTTTTTCCTGGAAGCCGATCAGCTGGCAGGGATCGAGGGCTCAAGGACACCGGAGCGGGCAGGGACAGGGCAGCTGGCACCGCAGAGCCCTCCGGCACTGGGGGGAGTGCTTGGAGAGCTAGAGACACCCCTGTATGGCTGGGCTCCCATAGGGGAGCCCGGTGCGGGGGTTAGGGATGCTCCAGACCTCCTCCCTGGACCGTCTCCTGCGCCCTGGCACTGCCCTGTGTCCCCACCCCCGGCATCCTGTGCCCACAAATACCACAACCCCCCCGTTATCTCCCCCACTAAATCCTCCTGGGCCCTGGCGTAAGCAGCTAAAGCCCAGGCAGGCTTGGGGAAGGAGGGGCACCGGGGGGGGGGGCACCCCACTGCCAGCTCCATCTGTGTCCCCAAGTGCAGCAGCACCAAAGCGGGGGGAAGGCAGGTGGTGGGCAGGGGGCTTGTCCCCTGTCTGTCCAGCCAGATGTCTGTCAGGCCTCCCCACCCGCCCCTTCATCTGTTCATGGCAGCCACTTCCTCTGTGAATCACCCCCAGCTCCCTTTTAAGCCCCTTTGGATTATACCAGGAGGGGTGGGAGGAGAAAGAGGATGATGAAGAGGAGGGTGGCAGGCTGGGGACATGGGTGCCACCACCCTGGGGGACATACCTGTTCCTGAACACAGCCCCAGGGCTCCCCAGCACCCTCTGAGGCTCTCGGGGGTCCTGCCACAATGATGGGTGGGCTCCAGCAGCCTCACAGCCAGCACTCACTCACAGGGAAGCACTCCCCAAACATCCTGTCCCTCAGTGGCCACACCGCCCCTGCTGTCACCCCTCTAATGTGCATGGGATTGCGGTCATGGAGGAGGTGGAAATCAGGGAAAGTGGAAAGAAGCAGGAAGAAGGTGGCAGGAAAGTTGTGGCAGAGCCTGAGGCTTTATTTGGTCCCAAGGGAGGTGGTGGCATGGCATGGATCCAGCATGGTATGGCAGGGCTGGGCTGCACACAGGTGTATGTGCAAGTGGGGGGGGGGGGGGGGGTGGTGACATCCCCCTGCCCCATGGCCCATCCTGCTCACTCCAGCTGCTGCAGGAAGGCCAGGAGCCCACGGTGCCACTCATCAGGCTTGTCCAGGTAGCAGGGGTGCCCAGCGCCCTGCAGCACCAGCACCTGGTGCTCACGGAGGTGCTGCAGGTTGTTCAGGCTGGTCTGCCCCAGCTCCACGTCCTGGTCCCCATACACGATCAGCGTGGGGGTCTGCATAAGGGGAACACATCCTGAGCTTGCCAACAGCACCCAAGCACCTGCTCCTCCTGGCCAGGGACATCCTGGTGCAGGCAATGGAGGGGACACACTCGCCCTATTCCCCCACCCACTACGACAAGAAGAAACTAAGGCTTAGACTCCTGGGTCTCCTAATGCCCCTTCTTTTCCTCCTTGCTACCCATGGTCACGCTCCATCAGCCATGCTCCCCTTTTCTGGTGGCAAAGAGCCCAGTTTGGTCTTTCTCCTGCTTATTCTGGTTGCAGGGTCCCCTTCCCACACTCCCACCCTGTACCCAACTTCCCTCCAGGGAAAGTCCTTCCAGGCCTTACTTTGATCTGGGCATATTGCTCCGCAGTGAATTTCTCGGTGCAGATGGGTGCCACAGGCACATACGCCTTCATCAGGTGGTTGTGCTGGAAGAGGAAGGGCAGGGAGTACATGCCGCTGAGCGATGGGCTGATCACCACGGCCGGACCAAGACACAGAGCCTCCAAAACAGCTTTCAGGAAAGCCCCCGGCGCCAGCTGGCCCACGGGCGCTGGGGCTATAGCATCCTTCGAGCGGCCCAGCCCTGAGCCATGGGACACAGAAGTTGCTCTGTCACTGTCCCAGCCACCCAGTGACCAGGAGAAGCCAGCCCAGCGCAATGCCAGGCTTGCCATCCTAGCACCGCAAACCTGAGCGGCTCTATCGGCTCCCCAGGCTCCCGCGTCGCTCCGGCCTGTGTTCACCACTGTGCCTTACCCGGCAGGTCGATAGCCACAGCTCGGTAGCCGTTTTCGGCTAGCGTGGCAAGCGTCCGCAGCTGAAGCCAGGTATCGGAGGAGAAGCGAATGCCGTGCAGCAGCAGCACTGGCAGCTTCGGGGCCTGCTGGGCCGGCTCGGCTTGGCGGTAGAAGAGGGTTTGGCCTTCCACTGTGATGGTGCTCTCGGTGAGCCGCGGAGCTGCCATGCTTGGGGGTCGGGAGGGCTGCTGGGGGGGTTGAGGAGTGAAAAGCCACAGGAGGGGTAACAGGCCTTGTCCCGGGGCCCAGGACAGCGGTGGTGGGAAGGCAGGGGCTGTGGCGTTGGCACCGGGACCATGGGGGTGACCCTGACATCACCCTCCTTCTCGGGACCCCGCCGGGGTCCGTGCACGGGGCCGCTCCCCCGGCCCCTGCCTCAATTTCCCCGCCCAGCGCTGTGCCGGCGGTCCTCACCTGATCCTCCGCCCCAGCACCGGCACCGCTCCGCTCCCGCAGCGCTCCGGGTCCAAAGGGCGACGGAGCGGAACGGCGGGGGGGGGGGGCGGGGGCAGCGGCCCTGCGCCGCGGAGCCCCCCGAGCTTGGGTAGAGCGGAGCGGAACCGAACCGAGCCGAGCCGAGAGCCCTACCCGAGCTCTGCCGAGCCAGCCGAGCTTTGCCGAGCCCTAGCCAAGCCAGCCGAACTCTGCCGAGCAGAGCCGAGCCCTTGCCGAACCGACCCGAGCCCTACCCGAGCCCTACCCGAGCCCTACCCGAGTCCTACCGCGGAGCCCCGTCAAGCCGGGGCTGCTCTCCCGGCTCCAGCCGTTCTCCCCCGAGCCCCGGCCCGGTGCGGCGGGCCCGGGCCCGGCTGACAGCCCTCGGGCCTGCAGCGCTGCGGCCTACCGCCAGGCGGAGCCTGCGGCAGCGGGCGCGGCA
>JASSUY010036595.1:0-12613 GCA_032466535.1 Forpus xanthops
AGTGGGAGGTGTCCCTGCCCCTGGCAGGGGGTTGGAACTAGATGATCTTAAGGTCCTTTCCAACCCTAACTATTCTTAGATTCTATGATTAGTGTGATTCATTAAACAGATAGCCGCCATCAAGGCCAAGGTAATGTTAACAGGCATTCAGAGACAGAATTGGAAAACCAAGACTTGCATCATGGCAAATGGGTTGTAGTGTAACCTTGATGTGCCATGGGGTATACTTAACAAAATACCTTGCTGGGCTTGTACTTTTGTTTGTACTCTGAAGTGTATCAGTGCATCTTTTTGTTTGCTTGTTTGTTTAGAGAGAGAGAGAGCATTCTCTCATCATTCAGCATTCATTATTCTTTTAATCTTAACACATGCTTTGGGTTTAGGATGACTTGCTTCAGTAGGGCATCTGAGATGCTAGTTGCCATTACCTGTCTTTTCTGATTAAGTCAGGGAAGAGCCCTACTTCTTGATAGTGATTTATGTGCTGTGCCTCTTCCTTGAGTGACAATTACAGTACAGCCATCATAGTAGTTTAGTGATCTGAGTTTTCTGAGGGTCCCTTATTCTGCACATTTGTCTTCTGAGTGGTTTTGTAGTTCCAAGTTTTCATTTGGCATTTTTGGAATATGCTTCATGTGTCACTATGTGGTATAGTGTGTGCTGCACTGATTTAGTAGTGATATAGTGCTCATCAGAAAAATGGGCCACCGTTAATATAATTGCACTCTTATTGGATGGCCACACTGGTGTTCTGGTGTCAGTGTCTCCTTGGCATTGCAATAGTAAGACCAATTTGAGGGTTTCAGAACATTTGAGGTGCTTGAGCCTCTGAAAGAAAAAGCATAATAGGGCTCATGTGAAGATTCAAATACGTGCGGAATTCTTAACTTACATCAGATGACTGAAGTGCTGGCTTAAGTTATGATCTATAGAGATCTTGGACTCAATTCAGTTGGCTAGATACAAGTGCCTAGTGAGACCTGAGACATCTCAGCATATCCCACTTTGCTTCCAGATGCCACCTCTTGGAGGAACTGATGCCTTTGAATCTTTTAAGGTTTTCAAATGGTAGAAAACACCCATGTCTGGGAAACTAAATTGATCACCTAGACAGTGAAACCAGTGTATGATTTGCTTGTAGAGACTAATTTTGAGTGAGCTGAGTCTGTTAGATTACATTGACAGCATCAACATGGATTAAAATATGTATTAGAACTTGAACTTTTTCCTAAATTTTGAACACTTTTGTCCTGTGCATCCCATTCCACCTCTGTAGCATCCTGTCCTGTTGTGGTCTCAAGCTGAACCAGGCTGGGTAGAAGAAACTACTCATTTGCAGACTGTTGACGAGGTGCTTTTGGATCCCACTGTGCCAAGTGCCAGGCAGATACACAATGAAAACATAGATTCAGCACCTGAAGATCACAACTGAAAATCTAGTGTATCAGCAAGGACCCTGGCTATATAGTTTTGGCATAAGAAAAGACAGTGTTTCATGATTGCTTGAAGCTACAAAATTACCTGTTTAGAGCCAGGTTAGTTCTTTGATCTGATTTTGGGGCTGTACAATTCCTACTGCTAATACAATGGAAAGAGCAGGAAGACAAAATCAGAATGGGCTAAGAAGGAGATGGCCTCTTCTGACAAAATATCTGCATTCAGATCAGTTTAAAGGGGCTGCAAAACTGTGGCCTTGATTGTGAGAGATTTGCTGTTATTGAGGGGTGAGGAGTTTTACTCGGGTACAAAGGCCTTTGTCCAGTGTAGATTGTAGTATTTGAGAAGGAATTTAACCTAAATCAAAACCAGCCACTCCATTTGCTCTCTTCTGCAAGTAACTGCAGGGCACATTGTTGCTTACATAATTGTGCTTATGTTTTATGGTGAAACTTTTGCACAGGGGTCAGGTTTTAAAAAAACTGATGCATTTTTCAAATGTTGGCTAATACATTTTTGCAATGCTTATGTAGTCTGGGATTTTAAAGTTGGATTGTCTTGTGGTGCTGTTTGTCTTGGCCTGAAACATTCTCAAGAAACTGTAAGATAAAAATCAGAAACATTGAGTTGATTGAAGTGACTTCCATTTATTGAGATGTAACATTCAGTCAGATCATTCTACTTCTCTGTCCTGATTTAACCAGGTCCTGTGTATGGGGCAAATGAAGGCAGTGGTTTGGTGGTGTTTTTTATGGCAGCCAAAAATGTTACCCTTCTGATAGGCATCTATATATAATGATTCATTTCGTAATTTCCCATTGACGCCACTGGCAGATTCATGTTAACATGTGTGTATGTGTATATATAGCTCTCCATGGTTTAACTTGCATGTAATAGCTTACGTTACTGATACCTGTCTCTGGTTTGTTAGAGTAGCTTGTTAAGTTACTGCTGGAGGGACCTGGGAGTGTCCAGACTGGGGAGGAGACTCGGTTGATTTCCCCAGCTTAGTGTAACTTGGCCTTTACATTTCAGTCATGAACATGTATGCTCCAAGCTAAGAGAGCCAGAAGGAAATGGAAAGATTTCCCATCTGGTTGGGAAATGCTTGTTACACATTTCCACCACCATGGTGGTAAGAAGTGGTGGTGGTTTTGGTGGCTATGGACCATTACATGGTATGTGCAAGCCACAGAGAGGAGCGCTTGCTGAGCTCATGTGGCTGACAAGTGTGCAGCCTCTTGTCTCTCCACATAGACCTGCTCTGGAAAACCTGAGTTCAATGGAGGACTAGTTTTCGTGATGAAGCAATTCCTTCCTTTCAGTTAGAAGCAATTTTGGGTTTCTGTTGCCCACCATATGGGTATGACAGCTGCTATACCCAAATACGAAAAGCAGGCACAATAGAAGACACACGTTAGCCTCCTCTACTAGACTCACCCTTGCTGAATACCACTTTGTATCAACAACATAAGTCTGTTGATGACTTCCTTTGCAGTTCATGTTAAGTGAGTGGTCTGACAGTCAAAGCTGTCACGTCATCACATGGCAGGGATTGGGAATGTGGTGTGAACTTTTCTGGTTCTGTTCCATCAGGAAGTCTCTTGCATTTGGACAGTTGTGGCATTGTATCATGGGGATGGGGGAGCTTTGAGTTTGAAGATAACTTAGAATTTAATGGTTTTGATGATGACTGGTTTGTTATCTAGAATGAAAGTGGTAATTAAGTCAATTGCCATGTTTTCAGGTTATTTTAAAATGCTCTGTCTCACTTTGCAATGTTTGATTATAAATGATGAGTTCTTTTCAGTCATATGTAATCCTTACATCATGCTATGGGCCTCATCTCTGAAACAGCGGTGTTCTGGGCATATCATTGCATGAAGCACCAACAGATTTAAAGTAGCTTGGTGAACTTCTTGATATTCACAATAATGTAACACCTTTGCAGGTTCTTGCCACTGTGTTCTCCTGGGGCTTGAAGCTTGCTTTCTTTTCCTCCTTTCTGAACAGTAAGCTCAAATCTCTCCAAAATAGTATAATAAGCATGTTTTGCATGAGGACCCACTCACACTGAATGAATGCAAACTAGCCTCAGTGTCGAATGCCTCAGACCCATTTTCTGTAGCACTGCAAAATGTTTGATTAATTTTGTGGAAGCTGGATGAAGGCACGTGTAATCTCAGAATTTCATCTCCACATTTGCAAATGTAGCATCTCTAAATTTCTCTGTGCTGTAGTTCTGTATTCCCTTTTACTCTATTTTGGAAGGTGTCAAGACTACTAAAGCATTTATTGGTTCCGAGCCAGGGTAATACTAAATACATTTGGTTATGTGCTTTGGATATGTAAGCATGTCAGATTGATGGTATCCTCTGTCCTGTTTGCTTCCAGCAGCACACCCAGTCCTGATGTGCATGCGAAGCTCAATGTATACTTTGCAAACTGGCTGAGCTAATGCATGTAATTTATGTCTTTGTGACATTTTGCACCATGCCCTTGATTCACCCATGCACCTCAGTGCAGCTATTACACTGTCTTATGCTGTGGCTTATGTATGTGAATAGAGAGGCCCAAAGAGTTTTTTGGCACAGGTTAACTAGGGTTTACTAACTACATGGGTTATCTGGACAGTCAAAAATGCTGATTTAAACACAGTATTTCAAACTTAAGACCTGCAGTTTACGTTTGGTAAAAATTTCCATTAAAACGAGTGGAACTGTTTGCAGGCCTGATTCTGCTTACATGGATTCACTGCAGAAAACCAGCTGACTCTACAGATGCCATGTAACCAAATCTAAGTAGCATTGGTCTTTCTGGCCTAAATAATTTTACTTAACAAAACTTGTCCTTTGTCTACTATTAAAATAAGTCAATAAATACTGTTTTGTAAAACAGAATTGACATTGAATTTGTCAGATAACTTGGAGTTGGGTGAACCGACTGCTGTTAGTTAAGAGCACTATGAAGAGATACAAGTTTAAATAATACTCAGATTTTCATTCATGCTAAATTCAAAATTACCCATTAAAATTGAATTTTAAAAATTAATACTTCACAAGAGAGAGACAGAGATCCTTGTATATGTGACTGTTCAGGAATTAAATTGGAAAAAAGCCATCTTGGAAGTACAATACTATTTTACTTCTGACATGTAAAAATCAGTGTGAAGTGCAGTTATTAAAATTTCTATACATCAGGCAGTTTAATGACAATACCATAAATTTTTTAGAACTTCTTTCGGTAAGTGCTGAAGCATTACAGATCCAAGGACTGAAAAATAATAATTTTGAAAGTAATTGATTGTACAGCTGTAAAAGTAGAATCCACATCTAATCAGTTATCTTCCCACAATACTTTATCTAAAAGTTCTGTTTTAATTTAACTATTGCAGTTAAGTAAATAATAAATACAGTGTAATGCATTGTAATTGCTCCACTTTTTTTCCTTCTTGAATTTATAACGGATTTTAACCCATTATTTATTTTATACGCTGTATCTCAGATTTCATTTTCATACACACTGATTCTAACCACCTATAGACCTCTTCTCCAAACTGGTACAGTAATGTTAATAACCTGTTTAGGTTGAAAATGCAAGTTAGCCCTGCTTTACAAATAGGCTGGGAAAGATGCCCATTTCACTCCCCACAAAAGAAAGCTGTGCATGTCTGCAGGATTAATATTTCACAATACAGAGACCAGCACTGTCAGTCGCATAAATTACATTAGCAGCTGTCTGAAACCTTTTATTTCTCTGTTGCAGCTTCTTTTCTAAGTTCACAGTGTCCCTTCAGCCTCCTCTAAGCAGAGAGCAAACCTGTCTCCTCTTGGGGCTCCAGAGGTACTTCTTTTTTCCCTGCCTGCCTTTTCTTTCCCAATTTGTGTTTCTGTGGTGAGCATAAATGAACTACATGTGTTGTGGCAAAGCCAAGCCTGGAGCTGCAAAAGCCTGTTTTCTGACTAGAAAATAGAGAGTGTAAAATTGGAATAAGCCCAAAAATATTTCTGTGTAAGATAAGGCCTTTCTGACCATTGTTTGTCATTTGTGCTGACCAGGCAAATGAAGTTCAAGTTTAAAATAAGCCTGACTGGAAAATCCTTTCTGAATTTCCTTTTCTGCTGGTTTTTTTGAAGATATTAATTTTTCCTCTGCTTTTTTGTTTAGCTTCAGCAAACATTTGCTTTGCACTCATTTCATTTTTCACCAGTTATGCAAGAATTCAATCTCCGTATTCATAATTAAAGTTCACCATATTCAATTCACATTTAAAATGACACTGCAATATTAATTACACACATAGAGAAGAAATTTGTTTCCCGCACTTGGTTACTGACTCTGAAGCAAAAAGAGAATTAAGTTTGAGTGTTAGAATTTCTTTTATTAAGACAATTTCTACCAATATTTGCATGTTTGACTGTGCCATGCATATCAGTGCTGGAGGTGTGCCGTGCATTTAACTATGCACTTCATACCCTAATTTAGCCTGACTTTATGGTTTTACTCATCACATTAGATTAGGTACGCTGTGTGTGCCCATACATGAGAGAAGTTTTTGTGCCATACAGTTACTGTAGATCAGAGGAGATTGTGTTAAATGTTCTGTGTGGTCTTGGTGTTCAAGCTTCCTGGATTGGTGCAGTGGCCTCGCACCAAAAGGAATAAATCAGCACACTAATGACATGTTCTTCTCTCTAGGCAATCTGACACAGGGACCACGAGGGAAAGCCCACAGGAGAAGAGGGATCAGCTGGACCAGAATTTAGGCCACAAGTGGAAGGCATCTGTCAGACCTTTGCATGCACAAGAGCCTGCAGTTCTGCCTCACGAGAGTCGGGGGAGGTCTGGGACGTTGCCTAGTGATTACCGATACTCCCAGGAAAACGTGAACGAGAAGAGTAAGGATCATAGTCTGCCTCATCTCCCCTGCTCTGAGCAACAGACCTTGAACGAGAACCACTCCTCTCTGTCCTGGAGCAGAGGAGACGAAAGCCATAGGGTAGAGCCGGTGCTGCTGAAGAAGTGTGGACCTGCTCCTCAGAGGCCACCACCACCTAAAATAGATAAATACAGGCGACCAGATAATCCTGCACCGTCACTCGGCACATCTTCTGAATCTCTGCGAGCAGTGCCCAGCCGGCCCTTTGCATCCTCATCCCCCAGCTCTGCTGAAGTATTTGCCAGTCACTCCTCTCTCTGTCAGAGTCCTGCAACTTTGAATGGAAAATTGAAGAGTACTAATTCAGAGCAGCTCCGGCAAGCATCATCCACAGAGAATGTTTGTCAGCACTTAGAATTAAAAACGCACCTTAGGTCTGAGTCTGTATTATCCTCCAAGTATCGGTATCTTCAAAAACCTGGCATGGAGACATCAAGGTCCCCTTCTCCTCAGTTTGCACCACAGAAGCTCACTGATAAACCTCCTGTGTCTGTACAGGATGAGAACCCAGCCAGGTACTAGATGTAACTCCTTTACTAATCTATTAACACTTTTTGCCCATTTAGACCTTATTAATGGCTGACTGTTAATTTTCTTTACTAAAAGCAAATCCTTTTTGTTCATTAAGCATGAGACATGACAGCATGTCATAAAGAGACTTAAGACTTACGTGAAATTCCATTTGGTACCATTGGAGTTCTTCAACTGGTCTGTGGTTTCTTTCAGTTGACTGATGCTGCTCAGGTGTTAACAGCTAATAGAAGAAAATGAAAGGGATGGATTCAAATGGATTTACCTCTATAAGCCTGGGTGAAATCAGACGATTCTCTGTCATCATTTCCTTCACCCAAGCCTGTATATGAATATGAATTGTTGCAGGGACAAAGCAGATGTGGGAAGGGAAGCTGTATGTGCTTCATGAGAACATGTTTTGAAGTGCATGCAGTAAGGTGCACTGCCAAATCATGACAGTTTTCATGGTGCTTTTACAATGAAATGTGGCACTCCAGGCAGTCTGCTGGGGGGTCCACAGCACTGTTTGTATTGAGATGGGCTGAAGACTCAGCAGGAGAAATTCAGTCCTTTCCCAGGCTAGATAAACTAGAATTAGACAAGCTGACTGAAATTGGTTTCTGTGTCTGTCATATGCTACTAATATGCCATATCATATCATTATTCTCCCTTAAGATAACAAACTCTTCCAGGAAGCTCAGGAATCTTAGTTTTCATAAATCTTTTGGCACAATAATTCATAGTTAAAGAATGAAAATAAAACCTCCAAGCTGAATGAACACAGAGGTTGTTTCTCTGGGCAAAAGTAGTTAGAGTAACTTTTTTCTATAGTAATGTAAGTAGTTTGGATAGACTCAATCATGCTGTTCCCCAGTGCACCTTATGACATAAAAAACATTAATTACTTTTTTTCCTAAACATGCCATTGCAGGGGTATTGGAACTAGATGATCTTAAGGTCCTTTCCAACCCAAACCATTCTATGATGCTATGATTCTATGTTTTTCCTTTTGCAACCAGGGGAGAAACATGACATTTCATCCTGCAGTGTTTTTAACATGAAATAATAATACAGTTTACTATGAAAAGTGCTACATGTCATGTGAACCCTAGCATCTCTGTGCAAAGTTAGATGACAGTAATGACTTCCTTAATGTATTGCTTTGACTTCCTTAACGTATTGCTCTATGAATAGATGCTAAGGTTGAGCAGAAGGCTAACTCTATTTGTCCTTCTTTTTGACTAAGCTTTAATGTTGGATTGAACACTAAGGTGTCCCTAATTATATGCCAATACCTGAATGATAACATATGTGAATGATACACTTAGCCTACAAATCTTTTGTTACCATTTAAAATTCTTAATCCCAGGTAGCTCTTGCTTGTGCACAAGGTGTTGTCCTCAGCTAGTAATTACATTACTCAGTAAAACAGGTAAGGCAAAAATGGAGAGACGTGGGTCATACCTCTGAACATTCTATGTGGCATTTATTTCATAGGATAGAAATATGTCCAGTAGATTTATCTTAATGTGCAGTTAATTAGATTTGGCTTATTGCTTCTGTTAACTCCTTGCATGTAAGCTTTTGGACATGGCAGTTTACATGCTGTGGACAGCTAATGTTTGACGATGCCAGCATGTAGCTATTTATTTTTCTTTATGAAAGGTGTCTGGTTTATCAGCAGGATAAACTGAGTGAGCGTGCAGGGTTTCCTGCAGCATTTTAGGTAGCATAATGCAGCATAAGGAAATAATAGTGGTGTACAGAACCCAGCTATTTCCCAAGATGATTGTTTAGCAATAATAAAAGAGTGCAACAGTAGATGTGCATCAGTAGACTTGCAATAAACTGCACTCAGGTCAAGGAGTGACTGCGCTTGTGGTTGAAGTAAAGCTTTGTAGTGGCAACAAGCAGAATTGCTGCAAGTCAAAATTTCATGCCACAGTTCCACAAGTAGAAAACCTTCAGAAATCTGAAGGGTAATGACTGTAGAAACAGGATTTCTGAAGCACCTGGTGTTGAACTGTCTTTGCTCTGACTGCAGTCAGTTGACTTGATGATGCCTTAAGTTTCTGGAAAATCTTTTACTATGCTGAAAGGAATGTAGTCGGTGTTTCAAAACAGATGCCAGGCATTTTAGGTAAAGAATTATGCTCAGCTCATTTCTTCTCTCCCAGTTGCCCCCCACAGACTTATGCATGCATGCATTTCCCTCAAATTCAAAAATGTGTTCCTCCTTATGGTCTGGTGGAGTCCAAAAGGTGTGGGCTTTACTTAAAAACAAGCAAGAGAAAGGATCAGGGCAGAGACAGCAGGAAGGAGGAGAGCCCATATCTGCAGGCAGGGTGCTGGGGCTAAGCGGTAGACACAGGAGAGAGCTCTTTAAAATGACAGGTGCCTTAACTGAAAACACCCAACCAAATGGGAATGGTGGGGTTCAGCATGGGCTGGAAAACCTGCCCCAAAAGTTGGATCAGTATCAAAGCATGTCTGCAAAACACTTATGGAAAGTAAGTACCTGTTGGGAGGCTGCACATTTATTTGGAAGCAAATGTACCTTTAAATGTAAGATGTAAGTTCTGACAAATATGAAGTCAGACAGATTTTGCTATTCCCAACAAAAGAAAAATACAGCACAATAAACTATAAGGAAAGTGACGCACCTACACTTAGAGGAAAAGGGCCATAGTATGTCTTGGTCACTTACCTGAACAGTGACAAGCTACACAGCCAGATGAAACCAGATACTTTAGCTAGCAGGCAGTGTTCATTCACTTGCTGCGGAGCTTCCAAACCCACAGTATGACAATAATTTTAAACTTTCTGCAAACTCAGAACCGCCAAACCAGACTTTAATTTCTTATAGGGTTTATGTACAGTGCAGATGTTTCAGTAATGTTAACATGTTACTGTCCAATTTAAAAATCTGAGTTATCTTCCTCTTTAAATAGCTTTCCTGACTGAATGTCCAAGTTGGCCCTTTGTGCTATGCAGTACAGAATTTGTGCTATAAGCTTTCCTTAAATGGAGTATCCAGAATTGTGTGTTACACTCTTCAGAGGCTGTTTTTTCTTCAAGTAAAACACTAGGACACTGCAGTGGGATCTGTTAAATTTCTGTATCTTGTGTGAAATTTTACAATTACAGATTTAGGTTTTTTTTTTTTTAATCATATAATTAAGTTTTGAATTATTTCCAGGTTTTCCATGAGTGATTTACTTGCTATTCTTGTAGCTCAGCAAAGGCCTAGCCTGCAGGATGCTTCTGTTTGCTCTGTTGTCACTTTCCTTGGAAGAGTTTGGAATTCATGTGAGAGTATCACAAACTCCCCAGGCAACTAAGCTGCCTATTAGGCCAAAAGCTGAAGCCATTGTTGGATCTGTATGAGGCAGTGAGGTTTGAGCTTAAGGCTTGTTTTCCTATATATGTTTGGACACAAAGGAGTAAAAGGCAGTTCAGCAACACTCTCTCAAATCTGGGTCCTGGCTGCTGAGATTGGACCCTCATGTTCATGGAAACAAACAGAAGTGCAGTATAACGTGTGGGCAGAAAACATGTAGATTTAGGGTTGGAGATACACAGATTCCATTACCTAAATCTCTTATCTTCCTTTTTTCATATTTGGGCTTCCCTTCTTATTAGAGGGGATAAGAATTGGGATGTAAGATTCTTCCATTTGAAAAGATGAGTTTTCCTTCTTTTCCAGAATTGAAAGGGTCATAGACAACAATACTACGGTGAAAATGGTTCCCATCAAGATAGTTCATTCTGAAAGCAGCGCAGAAAAGGAGAGTCGTCAGTGTCTTGTCAGTACTATGGAGCCTCCTGCTTTACCCAGTGGTTTGGAAAAGGACCAAATTAAAACACTCAGCACTTCTGAGCAATCCTATTCACGATTCTGTGCTTATACCAGGCAAGGTATAGAGCCAGAGCCAGAAGCCAGAACCAAACCTGCTGACACTCAACCAGCTGAAGAACCTGGGAGCAACCTGAAGGACAGCAGTGCTGCCACACCAGCAGTCACCTATGTAAAGGCCAAAGAGAAGACTTTTGAAGACTGGAAGTCAGAGGAGCTAGCTAGAGAGATCGTGGGAAGAGATAAATCTCTAGCAGACATCCTGGATCCTAGTGTGAAAATAAAAACGACAATGGATCTGATGGTTGGTATATTCCCTAAAGATGAACACCTCTTGGAGGAAGCTCAACAGCGCAGGAAGCTCCTGCCAAAAGTTCCTTCACCAAAAATTTCAGAGGAAAAGTGAGTATTACTTTCTGTAGTCTTTGTAAGCTGCTGTCCAAAGGGTGTCAGTTTTCCTAAGAGGGGGTGAAGACTAGGATCTTCCTGCTGTTGAGGGTTGGGGCTTTTCTGAGACTTCATCTGACAGAATTGTGGTCAAGTGTAATACTGCAAATTATACCCTTAAAAACAGAAAAACAAAAAAAAACAATGTTGCACAATATGACAAATTTCGTTTTAAGATCTCCTTGAAAACTATTTGTGTGAGTGCTTAAGGAATAACTATCTTCTTCCATTTCATAGTGATTAGATACTTTACCAATATTGTCTGGTTTAATAACTGGATAGAGAAGGAAAAATATTTTACCCTTGTTTATGTGATGAAAGTTTAAAAACCTTGAAATGGGCATGAGACATTTCCTGGAAGTGAATGAGAACAAAGAAAAGATTGAGTTCCATAAAAGTCCATCCATGGTGACGTTCTGTGGGTCTTTTGTTTTCTTGATCTGAGTAATCAAATTAAGTTGTAGCCTTCTCAAGAAGTTCATGTGTAATTTCATCATCAAAAAGATAAATACTTGGATTGTAGTATCCCACATTTAGAAATCTGAAAGGATACTTTATATGACACTGAGGTCTTTGTACTACTTGGAAAAATGTAACTACATTTTGTTTCCAGCTGTGGGATCTTGGGTCCATTTCACTTATTGTAATGATGAAAGGTCTTCAGTTTTAGCTTTTGATGGGCATGTGCTGCTTTCAAATTTTCTTCACAACTAGATTTTATTTATCCTATTTACTTAGGTAATAGCTTCTGTTGAACCCCCTGCTTGCTTGGTGAAGTGATGGCTCTAAAAGATTGTCCTTTCTTTGCAGTGATTAGGGTGTCAAGGCAGTTAATTAAAGTTTTGACTTTTTACCAGGAAAGAGAACCAGAGCGCACCATCTGCAATCTCCCTCACAACCAATTCTACTTACTACAGCACATCTGCACCAAAGGCAGAGCTGCTGATTAAAATGAAGGACATGCAGGAGCAGCAGCAGCAGCAACAACAGAGTGAGGAAGATTCTGAAGATGAGCTGGATCATGACTTGTCAGAAAAGAAGGTAAAAGACATTTCAAAAGTGTAATGCATTTCATTAACTGAATTTGCTAGGTAAACACCCTTAAATAAAAGGCTTTTTAGGTGGTTGGAGCAATCCCAGGCACAGCTACAGATTTGGCAGGGAAGAGATTCAGAGCAGCCCTGAAGAGAAGGACTTGGGGGTGTTGGTCGATGAAAAAATGAACATGAGCCGACAGTGTGCTCTTGCTGCCCAGAAAGCCAACTGTATCCTGGGCTGCATCAAAAGGAGCGTGACCAGCAGGTCAAGAGAGGTGATCCTGCCCCTCTACTCTGCTCTTCGTGGAGTATTGTGTGCAGTTCTGGTGTCCTCAACATCAAAAGGACATGGAACTGTTGGAAGAAGTCCAGAGGAGGGCCACG